>CAJDSM010000220.1:0-12899 GCA_903981925.1 Ostrea lurida
AAAAAAAAATCAATTCTAAGACCTTAAATAAGCCCTATCTGAAATTGTCATTCATTTATAATTAACTTGAATATATTACGCTCCGTCTACAAGTGCTTTCTCAGTTGTTTGTATATCTTTAAACCACAGGCGAGATGGCGTTCTTTAGAAAGTTCACCTCCTTATACTGTATATTTAATTACTGTACCATTATGGCGTGAATCGAACATATGTAGGAAAATACTTACCCTTCTACACCGGACAACTGAATAACTTGATTTTTTTTTTCAGGTCATCATACAGCGGAGGCTAGCTACTACTGCTTTTATTCCTACTACTATACATCGTACAAATGTTACTATTACAACTCCTACTAGTAAGTACTAACAGATAGTAGATAATACCAAAAGTAAACTATCTAATTAACATATGGTTACATATAATAATTGTCACCTTATGAAGTATGTGAAAAGAAATCAAGCATTTCTAATTTTAGGACAAATTACAATGATTAAAGGATATCTATCTAGTAGACATATAGAATTTAAAGATTGGCGTTGGATTGACTGTGTAGTTTTAAGGTAGCATACAACGTTCTTTTTCTGTGTATATTTTATAAAACTATTCTCTTAATATAAAATCATAGTACCCTTAGCTATTCTTTGAGGAAATAATCAGACTATATTACCTGGGTTTTGGAAAAGGTAACAGATGAAGGAGAATTTAATTTGTACACTTATTTATACCAGTATTCTGAGTTACCTCTCTTTGAAGAATGCAAATGCAATGCACCTGTACATAAAACATTGTCAGTTGTTGTATAATTATATCATCATCATCATTATCATCATCATCATCATCATCATAATTGACGGTTGCAGAAGTACCACAGTCAATGCTCAAGCCTGTAGCAGCTAGCGTTGATCCCTGTCGCGACACGGGTCCTCCGCTTCGAAAGATTCTAAATGCTGAGTGTTTGTCGAAGAACCGTGATTCCCGCTTCTAAAGGTTGTATGTTTGTCGAAGAACCTGCTTGTACTAGTAGAGTTTGGTCGAGCCTGATTGCTTCTAGAAGTTGTATGTTTGTCGAAGAACCGTGATTTCTCGCTTAACTAAAGGGTATGTTGTTCGCAGAGAACGTGATTCTCGCTTCTAAAAGTTGTATGTTTGTCGAAGAAGGTATTCCTCGCTCTTAACTAAAGGTTGAGTTGTCATAGAAACGTGGAGCTTACTCCTGAATACTGAGTGTTTGGTGTAGATCTAAATTAATGCTGAGTGCTTTGCGAAGATCCGTAATTCTCGCTTCTAAATGCTAAGCTTCCCCAAAGACCCATGATTGTCTCTTTTAAATGTAGAGTGTTTGTCGGAGACCCGTGATTCTTATTCCTTAATGCTACGTGCTTTGCGAAGACCCGTGATTCTCATGCACTTTTATATGCTGAATGTTTGGCTAAGGAGCAACCACTACCTATATTCTCGACTTGGGTTTGACGCGGCCATGGCACAAGCGTGACCAGGCCATGGCACAAGCAGGGGCTCCAAAAAGTCTACCTCGGACAGCGGCCCATGGCAATCAAGGGGCTCAAAGATCGTAGACTCTGGACGCGGCCATGCAACAAGCGTGGGCTAAGATCTACCAATCTGACGCCGCCATGGCACAAGCGCGCGCCTCAAAAGATCTAACCTCTGACGCGGCCATGGCACAACGGCTCAAATCTACTCTGACGCGGCCATGGCACAAGCGCGGCCTTCAAAATCTCACCTCTACGCAGGCCATGGCACAAGCGGGCTCAAAGAATCTACCTCGTGACGCGGCCATACGGCACTAAAGCAGAGGGCTCAAGATTCTACCTCTTGACGCAGGGCCAATGGCCACAAGCGGGCTCAAAGATCATACCTCTGACGCGGCCATTGGCACAAGCGGGCCTCAAATATCTACCTACTGAACGCGGCCATGGCACAAGGCGGGCTCAAGATCTATCCTTGACGCGGCATTGGCAAAGCGGGGCTCAAAGATCTACCTCTAGACGCGGCCATGGCACAAGTCGGGGACTTCAGAATCACCTCTGACGCGACCATGGGCACAGCGGGGCTCAAAGAATCTGACCTCTGACGCGGCCACTGGACACAAGCAGGGGGTTCAAAGATTCTACCTCTGACGCGGCCATGGCACAAAGTCGGTGGCTCCAAAAGATCTACCTCTGACGCGACCAGTGGCACAGCAGCTATCGCGAGTAAGCTTCCCAACACAAACGATGCATACATGTATAAAACATAGTACGCACCACATGTGCCGTAGAACATTTTATGGTTGCAGTCCAAATACGGAGTTTATTTTACATGAATCTGTTGATGATGAAGCTCCCATGTGGAACAATATTTAAAAATAATGACAGTGTCAATTTTACTTGACGTAAGATTTATATTTGAATCTCAAAAATATGATACACTGTATTAGATACGATAAAGATCGCTGACGATATTGTGAGTAGGTTTCGTGTACTAGTATTTCATTCATCAAAAAAATGCACAGAGACGCACTTTATAATCGTTAGAACTTTTGGAATATGAATCAATTTCCAGCAAAGATTAATGAACTCTTTTCTTCCCTTTTAATAGCAGTAACCCGGGTACGATCGTGGGGTCTGTCTTCGGTGTGGTTGTCGCCATCTTCATTATCATCTTTATTATCGCCATAATCAAGAAGAAACAGGCGCTGAGATTGCGGCAGGTGAACACGGTCGCCACGGTAACAACTGTCCATCAAGCCCCGCCACCAGGTAATGAATTCTAGATGTGTGCAACGTTCCCTTTTCATTCCTTCCTTTCTTGGAATAATTTTGCATAAACACAGTTATCGGTACATGATACAATACAAGACTTGTTTACTAATAGTATTAGTTTATAACCGGGGGGGGGGGACTTCATAATTTAATGGGTAGGAACGTGCCACTGACATCGCAGACCCCTACCCTTTTCATATATTGTAGATTAGAGAATTGTATACTTTTCATATAATTTTCTGTTACAAATGGGACCTTTTCCCATATGACATTCACATGAAACTCTGCTATTAACTTGTAAGAATTATCAGAGCTTTCAAGCGACAGCTGGATCAAAGTTTTGAGCTATTCATATAATTAATTGAGTAAACATAATAAAAATATCATATATTTTATGCTGACAGTGGAAAAGGGCTACCTATTTACCACGCGGGGGCACGCTCCCTGATCTATTAGTATATAGGCAGTCCCCCCCTCGCCCGGGGGGGGGTATAATAACAGTCATTGAACAGCTTCTACTTACTCTTTATTGCAGGCTATGTAGACCCCGGGATGGGTATGCCGTACAATCCGAACCCAGCCTACCCTCCACCTGGCGCCACCTATCCACCGCCTCCTATGCCCGGGGGTAGTCAACCCCCACCAGGTTACCCGCCACCGGCTTATCCCCCACAAAAATACTAGATGTCACGAACAGAAGGACACGGTTACAAAGAGCACGATACCATATCTTCGGATATTTACATCAATTTTATTTTTCACACACACACACGCGCGCGCGCGCGCGTTCTACATTTGCCTCCGGATCTAGTAAAGCAGTTACGCCCAACGTTGTTTATAAATTCTTTGTGTTTTTTCAGTGCATGGATAGTATATAAATGGAGGTTTTGTGTATGTTAGAAGACTTTTTCGTCCTATTTTGAATAGTCACAAAAAATACATTAGGACCTTTTATCGTCAAAATTTGGTATATTTACTGGTGTTCGCCAAGGTTCTGTGTTAGGACCTTTACTATTTTTTTTATTTATGTTAATGATGTTGCTGTAGATATGCTATATGTAGAATTTTTGCTGATGACAACTCATTTCAATAATCTTTATACCGTATGCTAGATACTGAGTATATATAAGCTTAATCATGATTTACATACATGCATATTAGAAACGTGGTCAAATAAATGATTACTCAAAATAATTTATCGAAGACTAGTGTTGCTTATTTTTCAAAGAAAGATAATCCTGTTCTATCAAAGCTATTTTTAAAGGTGATGAGATGGTGTGTGTTCAATTACATCGTTATTTAGGCGTATTATTGTCACACAACCTCAGCTGGTCTATTCATATTGATTCCATAGCAGGCAAAGCTGATAAAATTCTTTTTAAAAAGCTTACGGTTAAAGTTGGCAGAAAGCATTTGCCAAAAGTGTACATCGCATATATTAGGCCAACTCTTTGTCTGGGATGGTTCTTCTCTTCACGATACTGAGAAGCTTGAAAAAGAATAGTTAAGTGCAGCCAGAAATTAGCATACAATTTTCAAGAACATCGATCATCTAAACTTTGCTGCTGTAATATCACAATTTATTTTATACAACAAGTTTGCATGTAATAGAAGCAATCCGCCACAGCTTAACTCTGGAGTGAGATCCGCCACAGCTTAACTCTATAGTGAGATCCGTCACAGATTATCTCTATAGTGAGATCCGTCACAGATTAACTCTGGAGTGAGATCCGCCACAGATTAACTCTGTAGTGAGATCCGTCACATAGTGAAATCCGCTACAGATTAACGCTGGAATGAGATCCGCCACAGATTAACTCTGTAGCGAGATCAGTCACAGATTAGGGCTGTAGTGAGATTCGCCAAAGATTAAATCTGGGGTGAGATCCGCCACTGATTAACTCTATAGTGAGATCCGCCACATCTTAACTCTGTACATAGTGAGATCCACCACAGATTAACGCTGGAATGAGATCCGCCAGAGTTTAACTCAGATACGAGATGTAAATTTGCAAGGACACAATCATTGGAGCAAGATCAAATTTTCAATGTAGACCTGACCAAAACAAAAAACAAAACAGGTGGTTGGGTCCTCCAAATCATTTCGACTTAATTATGGTATTCGAGATATCAATGTTCGAGATATCGGAGTTCAACTGTATTATATTACTAATTGATTGTACTTTCTATATTGCAACACTTTATAAGTAGTAGAGGAGGATGAAACCGATCCCCCTTGACCCGGAGCCAAGATGGCGGTACTTCCGTTTCCGGTCAAGATGGCGGCGTTTCCGCTCAATATGATAGTATTTCCGATTCCGGTGAGTATTTCCGGTAGTAGCCATTACCCTTTACCAGGACTTTGGACCTGCTGCTTGAAGGCAGGTGGGTTTACTACTTTTTTTTACTTTTTTTTCTCCCTTAGACAAACAGCAGTACAAGGCTAGTTCTACGATGATCCAGGTTCAAATCTACATAAAGGACAGCGCCTAAACGAAGCCTCAAGAATAGCCTCGAGGCATTGGAAACAGCATGGAATTTGTTTACACTGTTTACATTTCCATTGTCCTTCCACATGTCGGGAAAATCCCCTTGGATTAAAGAATTACTATTATTGAATCAGTCCTATACCAGAAAGAATCTTATGGATTTATAAACGATGGCAGAATCTTTATGATGAACTAAAGTATAAGATTCCTGGGATTACATTTATCCGAGGGATCACAGATGATGTTATTTAAATCAGATACATTTATCGACTCTAGTGAAAGAACGCTGTTAATTATTGATGGTATGATGAAGGATGCAACTCAGGACGAGGAGATATGTGAACTGTTTACAGAGGGTGCTCATCTTCGCAACCTAAGCGTGATCTGAATCATGCAGAATTTGTTTAACAAAGGAAAAGAAAACCGAACTATGAGTCTAAACAGCCAATACATAGTTCTGTTAAAGAATCCAAGAGATCGACAGCACGGCACGGCAGATGTATCCGGGACACGCCCAGAAGCTTCTAGACGCTTATGAAAAGGCAGTATCAGTTCCATTTGGAGCATTGGTATTGGATTTAAAACAAACAACCCCAGAATCGAAGCGATTCCAAAGAGACATATTCAAACCCTACATAACAGCGCAAGAAAACTTAGATGAACATTTGTTAATATATAGTCAGCAATTGAAGACATCTTCAAAATATGCACCTTCCAGCGAGATTGACGACCAGAGTGAAATGATCTGCCAACAACCAATGCAGGATTATCCTCAATATGACCCGAGGGCATTAGCAAATTATCAACAGATATCAACTGGAATCCCTAATGATATTAATTCCTATCCAAGTTCATCACAACTAAACATGGGAAATTCTCGTTATGATGAAAAATACCCATCGTGTTTCGATTGTGGGACTCAGTACGCCAGCTCTTATGATTTACAGCGCCATGTCAAACACGGCTGTCCAATGGATGAAAACACGAATGATGACGACACAATGTCTAACGATAGTGAGGAAGATGAGGATGTGGGGTTTGATTCTTTAGTAAATGAAGTATGGAAGAAAAATCAACCCGATTTTAATAGAATAGCTGACCAACTTATGGAGGAAAATCTTGAACTCTCCAAAAACGAAATTCGAGAAGACGTCAGTGAAAAGATGCTATCTAAAGACAGAGACTTATTTCTCACGAAATATGAAAGAATACTGTTCATTTGGATGCAAATGAGTAAAAGTAAACTGCATCGGACTATTGAAAGGGAAGTTTCAAAGAAAAAAGATATACTAGTAGATGATGATATAAGAAATGAATCTTATATTTTTTTGGGTGATGCAGGTATCACCGAATTTTAGACGGTAAAACTTGTTGTTCAGGTACGTTGATCAAAAAATCACCTCAATTCTTAAAAGGTATTTTAACCAATGAGAATCGGCGCTAGGTGATCACGTGAAATAAAATTAAATGATAAAGTTATATCCCCCATTTTTCATAAATACAGTAAAGAGTTGGATCACCTGCTTGGGACTAACGACAGTAATTATGAGGAGATAGTAAGTGATGATGCATATTCAGATGACTCATCCTTTTCTCCTCCCGCCTCCCCCCTCAGATTGTAAAAAACTGGAATGCATACCTTTTGCATGGAACACTCCTCCTCCTCCTCCTCCTCTATACTATATAAAGGATGTCAACTTTGAGGTCTTCTCATATTTCAACAATACTATAAACTGTACACTTTATTTAAGAAGAACATGAATTTAGAATCTAAAGTCCCCACGGTTGTGGAATTGGAAGACCACTTCAGAGCCCAGGCCAATTGGAAAGGACCTCCCCCTCGTTACTGGATTGTAGCTCAGAAGGGAAAAGGTGAGAAAGTTGAGCCTAAGATAGAACTGGTGAGTCCCATTGCCCAAGAATTAAAACGAGCCGAATCGGATGTGAAGCGAATGAAAAAGGGGGGCCAGCTCATGCCTCATAAACCCATTCTCATTGATATGAAACCCCAGCGCATGTGTCCAGAACAAATGGCCAATGCCCCATCTGTTTGACGGAAAATGTGGAAGGACAATGGAAATGTAAACAGTGTAAACAAATTCCATGCTGTTTCCGATGCCTCCAGGATAGTCTTGAGACTTCGTTTAGGCGCTGGCCTTTATGTAGATTTGAACCTGGATCATCGTAGAACTAGTTTTGTACTGCTGTTTGCCTAAGGAAAAGAAAAAAAAAGTAGTAAACCCACCTGCCTTCAGGCAGCAGGTCCAAAGTCCTGGTAAAGGGTAATGGCTACTACCGGAAATACTCATCGGAATAGGAAATACTATCATATTGAGCGGAAGCGCCGCCATCTTGACCGGAAGTGGAAGTGCCGCCATTTTGACCGGAAGTGCCACCATATTGACCGGAAACGCTGCCATCTTGACCGGAAGCGAAAGTGTCGCCATCTTGACCGGAAACGGAAGTGCCGCCATCTTGGCTCCGGGTCAAGGGGGGTCGGTTTCATCCTCCTCTACTACTTTTATACTTTAAGGTACATGTGAATTGTATGTCCATTTAATGCATATCGTGTGTAATGTTGATATATTATGCCAATACGGTGGAAGTCAATTTGAATCTGAATTTGAATATAATATCAACTGACATTAATCAATTAATGATTCTGAGACACCTGCTTGATTAGGTGCGGGACCCATTGTTAATCACTTGAACACGAAAGCTTGTCAAACAACCAATCGTCATAGAGTAAACCTCCCGGAAGTTTGGATTTTACTGGCACTTTCTAGGGGAGTCTGTCTTGTTCCAAAGCAAATATGTCATTCTGTTCACAAAACCCCGAGGAATGGAGGGTGGGGGTCTTATTCTAGAGCCATACTTTAGAGGGAAGGGCCTCACATTTTTTTTGTTTAAACACCGGCGTTTTATTTCTGATGTGTAAATTTTCTTAACTCATAATGATCTATATTTTAAACTTGGCTTTTTCAATAGGTATTAATTAGGTACAAATGCACACTAGGATCTCACGATGCGATTATGAAGTAAATCGGATTAAATTTTTTGAAAATGGATTTCAAAATACAAATGGCAACGAGTGAAAATAGTTCGTGAAACATTTACATAGATTCACTCCAGACAAAATGTTGTCATCCTCACTTTTTGGACTTTTGCTCTTGCTTAACCTAATAGGTAAGTCAAAAACACTGTCGTCCTGGTATATCAGTACCGTACAAAGTACGGGTCGTTCGATCTGTAAAAAAATTATTGATTTTGAATCCTTTCAGAGGACGTTAATTTTTATTCATCTAGAGTAGAAATGCAAGTGACAAATTTTTGAACAATTTTTTTTTATTATTATTATCTTATTATTTTTATTTTTATTATTATCATGTATGTTCCTATATTAAATTTGATAAATTCCCAAATGTAAGAATCCAGTCTCGATTTCACGCCGCTCAGATGATTATTACAAGCAAATCTTGTATTGGTCTTGGTGTCTTGTTTATAATTACAAGCGTGCAATAAGCGATTTTTTTTTACATCAAAATTTGGTTCGTATGTTTGCTTAAATAGGAATACTTGAGATCAAGGAATTGTTTACATTATACAATGATGATTCAGAGAATAAAAAAAATTAAACAAGATGTGTTTGTGAAACAGTGATACCCCCAGATTAAGTTGAAATTATTTTAGTGAAAGATTTGCAAAGTGGGTTAAAGGTCAATTTCAAGGTCACAAGATCAACAATTTGGTACCAATGGAAAGGTCTTCTCATGTATTAGAATTTTCTAAAAGTAGGTCAAAGGTCAGTTTAAAGGTCACCAGGTCAAAGATTTGGTATCAATGGAAAGTCTTAGCCACAAGACATGAGAAATATCACATGTCATGCCTGAGTCTTATGTTTGCAAAAGACGTGACGAAGGTTAATTTTTTTAATTTCCAATAACTTGGTCATGCAGTGGTCAAGTTCACAAGGTCATCCTATGATACGGCTTATACTAGTATTAGAATTTCCTTAAAGTAAGTCAAAGGACAATATTGATGTTTACAGATCAAAGATTCTGGCGTCAATGGAAAAAGAATACACATACTAAATATGAAAGGGTGTAAAAGATTACCAAGGTTGATTTTTTTTTATTTCCAAAAACTAGGTCAATGGTCAATATCATAAGGTCAGCCAAATGCTGTCTGATGTGTTTTTCATAGCAATTGTTAAGCCGTTTCCCACATACTATTTCGACTACGAATTGCTCCGTTACCTGATCAAGACAATGGGTTCACGACGGTGTTGCCGGTCAACAGGGGATGCCTACTCCTCCTAGCACCACCTCTGATGTATCCAGGATCCGTGTCTGTCCAGCTCTTGTTTGTATTCTGTTTGGATTTACGAGATTGATCTCTGTTCGTTATCTTTGCCTTTATATTCACAGATACACGATCAATGAGGAGAATGAGCGCTTCTATACCTTGACCAACTTGCTTATTCTTTTATTTATCTATTTCATACTATCGATTTATCCTGTTACAAATATGGAGAACAAACTTACCCTTCTAAATCGGACAACTAAAAAACTTGACTCCCTTCCAGGTCATCATATTTTAGAGGCCAGTTACTGCTACTATTCCTACTACTACTACTCCTATCGATGTTACTACACGTCCTCCACCTACACGTAAGTACTAGTAAATGATAGTATTGCCAATCCCAATCTAATTAAAATTAAATGTTAGATCCCACTCGCATACTCGCTGACGTCAGCGAGTATGCGAGCGGATCTAACATTTAATTTAATTAGATTGTGCCAATCCATGTACAGTAACCTTTTGTAGAGTATATATGTCTCTTTTTTCCAAATTTTGTAGTTGTTTGCTTTGGTGTTTTTTTTTTTTTTTTTTTTTTTTTTTTTTCATACGTGTTACTCCGTATACAAACTTGTATTTTCTCTTGATATTTTAAGATTCATAGTTACAACAGCTTAAAAATAATGTTCAGTTCATGACTAGATTTAGCACGCTTTAATGGTGTATTGTCCGAGTAGAGTTTTTAGGTTTGAAGATTTGAAAACGAGTCCTTTAATAACTCATTTGTTCTTATATTCTTGTGAGGCAGGATTTATACAAAAGTTTCGTGATCTCTTGCTTTGACCTTCAACTTGCCATTTAATTATATCGACGACGCTTTATTTAGTTAAGGTGGAATGCTACACTGGAGAAAAGTAGAGGATATGTTAAACAATATTTTGAAAATTTAAAAAAAATTCAAATTCACTCTATTTCGTCAAAAAAAATGTAATTTCAGAAGAAGGCAATTTGAAAAAATAATTAAAACCCCTGCAGGAATCTAAAGTTGAAATGAATTGACATATAACCTTCAAACGAAAGTCAGCCATTATGACGATGGTTCATTCCCCCTTAACAATAATCATTTTCATGCATAATTCGATGTGATATACTTCAGTGATCTCGAAATAAAAGACACTACAAAATATTCAAAATACTTAGATATTTCATTGAACATTAAGGTTAATGGCAAAATCACAACACAACTTTATGACAAACGAGATGACTTCAGCTTTTCCATCCTCAACTTTTCATATTCATGCAGCAACATTCCATTATCATTTGCATATGGCATTTATGTCTCTCAACTGTCTCGATACGCAAGAGCTTATTCTGCACATGATCAATTTTTTTAATTGAGGCAGGCTTCTGACAAACAGCATTTCTCAAATGCTATGGTTGTTATAACGATCTAGTTAGTTTGCCAACAAAACCTGTCAATAGGTTAAACGTTGTCTGGTGTGTTTTATATCACTATTGTTAAGCAGTTTTCAAGTGTGGATTACTCCGTCTGCCTGATCGGGATATATGGATCACGGTGGGTGTGACCGGTCGACAGGGGATGCTTACTCCTTTTTGCTAGGGACTTGATCCCAACTCTTGCATTTCCAAGGGTCCACTGTAATATTTTACTCCTTAAATGTGTGGGGTTTTTAGTGTGGGGTTTTTTTTTTTGGGGGGGGGGTGTCTTTTTTATACCTAAAAATAAACTAAATGTGTTATGAGATTTGATCACTTATCTTTACTTTTTTTCTTATTTAGGCACAGCGATGTCTGTACGTCCGTTTGTCCGTCCATTCGGAGTTTTCTGTTTCTATGTTCATTTCTGTCACATACATACTGTCTATGTTACTTCTTTATGGGTCACTGTGCATCATGATATAATTTTGATCCATTTAATCGGACTTGTCTTGCAGGAGTTTTCCCCATTATTTGAACATATTGATATTATATATGAAGTATGTCAATACTTCTATAGAGGGTACATAATTCATCTGGCTAACCTCCCCACAGTTTTCCATTGAGGACCCCCTTATTTTACAGCTTGTTTGCATGGGTATTGAGGATGTACGTTTGGTACGAATTTTGATTTTCTTCAATTTTTGACATACTTCAAGCGCTTAAAATCTAAAACCCAGAAGCCTCCGAGGGCTTCGCCCCCTGAACCCCCACCAGGGCTTTGTCTTGAACCCACTGGGGGCCTCAAGGCAACCCCTTGACCCTCTACCTCATATAGTTGCGCCCCCTCCAGTGGCGGATCCAGAATTTATTGAAGGGGGGCCCGGTCCTTTGAAAAAAGTGGGCCTGCTACACGTCGCTGCTAGGGAAGTGGGGGCCCAGGGGCGAAGCCCCTGCCATGGAAGCTTTGGGTTAAGGGCTTTTAAAAGTTATTTATCAATAACTTTACAAATGATAATTTTGGTCGCCAAAAGCCCCCCCCCCCCCCCTCTAAATCCGCCACTGTGACCTCTAATCTTAAATTCCTGGATTCGCCCCTGATAATAAAGGAAGATAACTCCTCATTCCATTTGGGAATTCGAACATCAATCATGAATAGATTTTGTACAATTTTATTTGAAGCAGAATAGACTCAAAATATAAAGGCAGATATGGAGAACAGTTTGGCCTTTTATATCAGTAGTTCTATCTAAACATTTAGAAACAGCACATATTATACTATATCAACTTTCATTACGCAAACATGAAGAACATTCGATGCTTCCTGAAAAAGATTTACAGTCATCTAATAAAAAGTATCCAGTGTTCTTGACACCATTTTGATGTACGTGTATTTCAATGGGTGAATGTAAAACAATAAAATTGTATAATTAATTAGTTTATGTTTTATGATTTTTATGTACCTAAATCAATATCAGCTTTACTGACTTGCAGTGAAGGCTCGATCGCTGGATACGTCGTTGGAGCGTTTATCGTCATCGTCGTTATCGTCGTCGTCGTAATTATCATCAAAAAGAAACAGGCGGCGAGAACGCGACAGGTGACCATGAGCACCACCGCCACGGTAACAACTGTACACCAAGCCCCGCCCCCGCCAGGTAAGAACAACTGCACACCAAGCCCCGCCCCCGCCCGGTAAGAACAACTGTACAACAAGCCCCACCCCCGCCAGGTAAGGACAACTGCATGCATATACCAGTACTGCATGCATACATTTGCGTTGTTGACGTTAAGTCCGATTTTTAAAAAAATCCTTCCAAAAAACATTTATGTTTTGATTTTATCATTTTGTTTTTGCAAGTGAAATAATTTGCATAATTACGATAGCGCCTAGAATTCTGCGGAAAGGGCG
>CAJDSM010000222.1:19642-30987 GCA_903981925.1 Ostrea lurida
GAGGTGATCGGATTCGGAGCCTTTGACTAGAAAGTAGTAAGGTTCATTTCGGTGATTTTGCTACTAAATATTTGCGTCTGCCTTGCTCTTTCTCTCTTGGTTGTGATTGTTCCTTGTATGCGTGCTTCGCGATGCTCCTTCCATGGTGGCCGAGAGCAGTGCTAGTACTGGCTAAACTGGGGCGGTTATTGGTTTCTTGTTCCATCCCTGTTCCAGACTTGGCACGCGCTAATTAGCTATCCGCCAGTGTGTGGCGATATAGGTTAGATTAGTCTACGATGTCATAGCTATAATAGGAACGTTGTCTAACTCGCTCACATAATGAAAACATGTCACAATTGTTATTGATCCGAAAAACGAGCCATCGAGCAAAAATGTCATTAACACAGACCACGCTCCAAAAGTAGGCGGCTGCTCTCTGGCGTGTCCTCATTGTTGTATGGTAAGAAAGGACAGAGTGGCCAACAGATCGAACAAATAAGCTTGTGAATGTGTTTTTAATTGTTTTTTGTTTGATTTTTCCCTGCCAAAGAGTGAACATATCTTTTATTGCAAGCCAGGATATGATTATAAGTGAAAGCATCTTTGGACCTACAAGTTTCATGCATATTAGAGAAAAAAAAATTTCATCGAGATGAAATATTTATGAATTTTGAGTCACAAAACCCTTTTGGTGCTTAAATAGGTCTTTAAGATTAGGATGTTCATGGAACTGGATGAGGATCCTCTATACATGCAATGTGATAGGTCTGTAGTCGTTGCCATTGTTCTTCAGTATCTGGCAATCGTAGATATGCTAAGGCTCATTTAATGATAAGAAGACGTTTGATACTGGGTTCTCACTACGCTAAGTCGGTTAATATACCTGACACCGCAGGGAATCTTTGCTCTGAGAGACGAAAGAGATTGACACATTTTATGTCATCGTCTGAAAATATTGAGAACCTTGGTATAATATGTGGATCAACCAACCCAGTTAGCAGAACTCTAAATTAGATGAATATAGGTATATCGATTGACATACAAGACAGCATATACCTAAACAGCATGAGCTTGTAAACTCAACAAAAACAGCAGAGAACTGAACATAGAGCACGAATCTTATGTTCGAACCGAAGTCAGTAATACGCATTTGGCAATGCATAAGCATACAGCACACGTAGCTGTGAGCTTTAACCCAATCAACACATATGAGACAGGATATACCGTAGCTGCATGATACTTGTATGGGTACAATGAAATAAACATAACAAAGTGAACGAGCATGGGACTTGGTGAAAATAAGCAAACAAGCACAGTTAGAGACTCTAATCAGATGGACTTGTACGCAGTTTACAACCAGATAACCTCAGGCATGACCTAGCCCAGAGTTCAGTGACGGTGTTGATCATAGCAGCATAACATACACATAAAGGAGGCGTCTGAGTGCCTAACGCCATGCCTTGTAAATGGTGATACAAGTTAACATATGTCTCAATTAACCTACATTACAATATGGACTATTGGGTGTAAATGGCAAGCAAACATACATCTAGAAGAGCATCTACGAGGCATTGGATTTAGTTACATCGTAAGACGGCAAAAAACACGGATATACTGGAAACGGAGTGCAATAGAGATTCTTAAGCTTATGTTCCTAGTGGTATCAGTCTATCAACATGGAAATCCAAACAAGTAAACAATGTATTGTACTCGCGGCACCACTATATCAACATAGGGACTGGGCAATCAGATGTATATCTCCTGATCCCTTATCAAAAAGAGTTATGTCTTCTGGCAACCTTAGACTAGAGTAGAGGTTGGAAGTAGACTCCGCGGTCCAGAATAAGAAGTTGGTGGGTCCGAAATCTTAAGGAGAGGAGATAAGTCCCACTTTCTCCTGGGGTAATTCACGCCCTTGACTTGTGTTACTTCAATGTGCAACACGGAGGAGCTGTTAGCTAAGCGCTTATACGGTTAGCGGGTGAACCGCAGTCTCGCATAAGGTAGCCTCAACATATAGTCTGATCGACGATTGTAGCTAAGGCGCGTGGACGGATCAGGTCCGGTAGGCCTACAAGAGCGTTTTGCGAGTTGAATGGTTTCTGGATGATTGCGCGAGAGGTTATTCCAAGAATTGTGTTGTGGCGATATCAAATTCTCTGGTTCATCTCTACCTCATCAGGGGTCCAGGCAACCGGAGGTTCTTGCGATGGAATCAATCAGCCCGAAGAAGACAGATTGTTCTTGATGCTTCGGAAGTAAGGTTATGGGACACAATGCTTTGGTCCGCGACCACGCCGAGGGAGTGATACTCACCCATACGAAACCTCATTGTGGAGCTAGCACCCCCTAGAAAGATCTTAGCTCTCACGCTGCAGTAACTCACGCCGAGGAATGACCAACTCGGTAGGTCGAGTTATTAACCACTCCAGTAATGAAATCTTAATGGGAAAATTATGCAATACTAATTTGGTGCATGGCGTAATGTGACGCATTTGCGAAAAAAAAAGATTCAGTGCGGGCAAATCTATGGTAGAAGATGCGATTTTAGGCAACGCAGGGATTCGACTAGTTGCGGTTTTAGCCACAATTTCGCAAAATTTATGGTAAGTTATAGACGATTATATACCAATGAGGGAGTGTGTCTGTCATCCAATGTCATGCCAAATTGTTTAATACTTCGGCTAATTTTGACTACTGTTATGTCCTTTTACCGTGATCAAAGGAGAATAGAAGGTGCTTCACTTCTCCCTGGCCACCTGATCCTATTTATAGCTGTGGTCCAGGAATGCACCTGATCCTATTTATAGTGGTGTCCAGGAATCGCAATTGGCAAACTGTCGTAAGTTAGTACTTTTTTCAACAATTAAGCGAAATTCGATGTAACATGTATATTTGGCTTTCCAGGTCGATGTAAGTAGTTGAAACGCGTGTTAAAGCGTGAGATTCAGTTTTTGTCAAAAGGTAGTGGCGACGCCGCCATGGAGTTGTTTTAGTGGGAGATGCAACGTACAAGTGACCCTGGAAGTACTTCAACCCAGGATGTGTGTGAGTCATGGTGCCGTCAAGTAGGGAGTAAGTCATCTGCCTGCCTGACCGTGTTTACCAGACCAAACGTACAATGTAAGACGTTACATTAAGGCGCTTTATCTTCATAAGGTATAGAGGTATATATAAAACCAAAGGTTCAAATGATTTGCTCGAAACAACGCAGCAATGTCGATTCAGGTGATTGCTGGTGTGCTGTGCAAATCAACATGAGTATTGATTTGATAACTGATTTGCAATCGATTTGATTAAACTTAAATCTGCTAGAAAAATATATGTTCCTAAAAAGTACATGGTATTTCCATCAATGATAATGGCGAAATGGATAACCAATGACTTTCTCAGATGAAAAGACTGCGTGCTCTAAATACATATCTAGATTCCTGTGCATAGCGAAATGTGGTTCACACAGTCAACTTGCAGGAGAATTTTAGCGCTGCAATTTCAACCGTACCATATGAGTTCACACATAATCGGGTCATATTGACGACTATTGGCGGTCCGGAAACTTGTTAATGAGCAAACTCAAGAGGAAAGTTCGAAGTCACTCTTTCTCGAGTCTGTTGATTTGAAAGCAGTGTTTTCGCGGTCTCATTTAACTCTTCGTGTACTTGACCGGCCTCTTCCTGCCATACTAACGTAGTGACAAAGTGTGATTATATTAGCCCGCTTGGCAATACCTACGCGGAAAAAAGCAAGTTGGGTCAGGTCGATGATTTTTGTGAGCACGATCTCGAGTATAATGACAATGATTATTTATATTGTGTTTTGCTGAACTTGTTTGTCGACCATTTGACATTGCAGAAACCAATGCCTCAGACTTACTGAAAATCAAATCAATTAAAACAGTAATTATTTGAGGCCGCAGCTGCAATAGATTACTAATCCTTTACTTGCCTGTCCTTATTGTGAACATTTATGAGCAAATCATCACCTGGAATTCGCAGTAATATATTTGAAGCCTGGACCCAGGGTATCCACTTTCTTTCTTATTCGGCCGTCTCTTTCTTTCTGCGACTACCCTTTCGTCTTTTCTTTTTGGGATCCACGATTTATATAAGCCCTTATTCTCACATACATAAACGGGGATGATTTACTGTATTAGGTTTTTTGCGCCATAGCCATACCTCATAGTAATGATATAGTTAACAAGAGCATCTTGGTTGAACCAGTACCCAGTACTTGGAATTTCTCTTATTTGGTCATTCAGTAGTTCTGTGCGCGTGTATATTTGCTTTAAACTAACCTTGCAAATTTGCCAGAAACATGGTCGGACAGTTGTGTGGTAAGTCAACGTGTTATCGTATTCCCCGGCGAGTTATAAATCTTCTACCGCGTGATTCATGATGTGAACTCAGTTGGTGTTAGCACTATCAAACGACATATAGGCCAGCGAGTGGGAGGAAATGCCAACGAGTTGCGCTATGCGCTGTTGCTGACTGTCTTTTTGTAATAATTTAGTATCTTACAAACTACCCGAGTGATGGTGAATTTGTTTATATTGCGCGAGAGGAGAACCGCTGGTATCAGGTCTGGTTAAATTGGCAGGACGTCACGCGTTTCTGCAAAACGCATTTGACAGTCCAATATGAGTGCCATATCGTAATTCTTAATGCCCCGGTTTGTTGTGATAGAGATCTCATTTTAACTTCCTTATTGATGAAGTGTATTCCTCTAGGACTGGTCGGCTTGCCTGATCACATATGATTTGTTGTCGTTTGTAATTGTGTAATTCAATGGTTTGGTGTTTTACCTATATTTCATTAGTTATTTTTTTTTTTATCTGCGATGTAGCGAGAAGGTTTCCTGAGCGTTCCCTCTTTTTGTGGAGGCCTATTAAGTGACGCTTTTTATGCTGCAGGAACATAGGTACTATCTGTTGTGTCTGTGACAGGGACCATATACAAGAAAGCTTAATAATAAAAAGATGTGTCAGGTGCGAGGATTTCTTTTTTTTTCTATGGGGGGTGCGGTTGGGGGAGGTTCGCGGTTCGAGTCACTAAAGACATTATATTTGATCTTTTTACTATGAAAGCATATTTCGTTGGAGCTCGGTCGCATTTGTCTTTTCTGTGTAAGTCTATATTGTTTTATGATTCGACGCTCATGAAAGAGTCTATATTTGTATAATAAGGTACATGCAAAAATTCCTCCAAATAAGCTACTAATAAAAAACATCAAGGAATAATCCGTCATTTAATTAATTCACGATACGGTGGACTTCCGACAGGAACTTCTTTTTTTTGAAAATTAGAAAGTGGCTCGTTTGATCGTGTATATCCATAGGTAAGTATTCAGTATGATACATTTCCTTTTTTTGAAAAACTCTGAAATATAGTTCGTCAACCATGAAAGGATCGCTTTGAAATTCTAATGATCGATTTTCTATATCAGGTGGGTCTGTCTTTTTTAAGTTGGCAGTTCGGATGTTTCACTAGTCAATGAAATATAAACAGGTACGTTTTAATAACTGATTTGTTAAAACAATAAAATGCTTGTCCTTCGTGGATTTATGGGTGCTGAAAGGAATTAGCAATTGCCAAGGAAAGATTATCTTCATTATTTATTATTCCGCTTTAGGGCCCGGCGTCACTATTATGGGAATTCTTCTGTTGTATCTGCATGATCTACAGTGTTTCCTTCATGCCAACTTGTATAATAAAACCAGACAAAGAAAGCATCTTCCGATCTTGTTTAAACTAAGTTTTATATATTAATTCAGTGCATTTTTTCTTAATAAAATCTTTTCCGGTCAAATTCTTCGAGATCTTTAGTCACTTTTCTGGATTTATATTGTGGATACGTAATCGGTACTATTTGATATAATTCGTTACTTGTTAGTGGGCAACGGAACACCCCGCCAATTTTTGGCAATGCCCTTAAGACTATGTAACTTGGTTTGATGAAGTTGCCGACGCCCATCCATTTGAGGTTCGTGATATTTGTAACCTGGCATAGCAAGAGCATCCGGTGATATGCTAGTCAAAAAAGCCGGATCCAATAAGTTTACATAACCAAACACACTTGTCTATTTTATTTGGTGAAAGACAATTCCGGGCATTATTATCGGTTATGAATGAGTAAAGATGCCTATGTCCTGTAATCGATACCTGCGGGTAAGATATTAGTGACCGCACACACCTTCGTAGATTTTCTAGGTTGAATGTTTATAAGTATTTCATTTCTGACCAGTGAATTTGACATTACAAAAATGAGTTGTTATTGTGCTAGCACTTGTTATAATTATTATTGACGATATTGCCACTGCTCTAGATCTTCTCATATGTTGCTAATCTATAAGAACCACAGAGAAAGTTTGCTTATTAATCATCTGTGATTATTGGACCATCGTAGCCCAGTTATTATACAGTATTACGTATATGCACCGTAATTTATCTGTACGGTTATCTAGTATCATAGATCATAGAGTATCATGCGTATCCTGAAGTACAGTCCTTTTGTGTCGAGGTCTGCTACCAAACACCGACAGCTCGTCGTAATCGTTATGCTTACACACAAAATTTAAATTTTTTGTTTTGGACAGAATTAGGATTCCTTATCACCCTCCTCAACTTACACTCTAGAATCATGTCGAAAATGTACCAATAAAGAGCTATCAAAGTCTAGGCTAGCGCCTAATCTCCTAGCTTCCTCACCTACACAAACCACTACCCTGAACCTCATTCGCTCCACTGCCTTCACCCTGATTTGTGAACACATCGCTAATAAGATTAGACTGACTGTAAAAGATATTGTTCGCTATTTTAAACAGAACATGCTTGTTACTATTATTGGTTATTCGCTTTTTACTGTCTGATTCGCATGGTTTCATTGAAAGACCGACTTATTCAGGTTCCTAGCAACTTAACAGCTGAATTGACCATGCTTTGCTTAACCTCATTGGCAATTCGTCAAACTTTCGGGGTCCTTCTATCTACCTCGCTTAGTTTCAGACTTACACTTACCTAACTATCCACGTCTGCTTATGTGTGTATAATCCGGTGCCCGGCGGTCTTCGTCAGGTTTAGACTTAGATACGCCTCAACGAGCATGCTATCGCCTTAGATGCGGATTTTGTCTGTAAAGAAGCTGTAGCGTCCCCACTACTATACCCGCAAAAAAGTTGAATGTTGCAGGGTATACTACAGAATCTCGTTTAAAGTCATTCATCTTCTCGGTAAAATTCCTACGGTTCACTATTCATATGATCCGTTTTGATTGGGCGTTTGGCGTCATTTTTTACAAAAGTACTCACTTTTATATGTCATTATGTTTGACTGCTTGTTTCATATCGTATTTGTTGAGGTTACTGTCATTTTCTTACTAGATTTGACTACTGTGATAATCCCGTCTTGTTCGACTAAAGGGCCTCAACGGCGGGTGTGACCGGTGCAGCAGAGGATGCTTACTGCCTGTCATGCCCTGATCCTAACCTTCACTTTTGTCTGGAGGTCCGGTGGTTTGCACACAGCGTAACGATTTTGTATATGTTGCGCTTTTTTTGGAATTAATGATTACGTTTGGACAACATGTTAAACTTCGCCCTTTTTGTATCTTAACCGATCATAATTAAGTGTTTGATTATTAGTGTAGTGCCATGATAGTGGAGGGAAACATACATAGAATAAATGTGGCGAACTAAACATAATCATGACAATTACTGGATGGTATAATAGCTCTCCTTATCCACCTCAAGTGCTGCTAACAAGTGCTATTACAACGTGCGTTAATCTCACCGCGCTTGGCCCAGAGGCTGTTGCCCAGCAGACGCTCTATTCAAGGCATCGGCGCAGCGAAACTTTTCTCAGGGCACACTTGCTAGCCCATTACATCGCTCTAGAACGCTAATGTCTGACAATAATGGAATGCTTTTTGGCAGCTGTGCTATAGTACGTACCTCGCTGTTTTAAACACTTGGGTGGAGTGAGGAATTTCGTGTAAAGTGCCTTTCCTTGAGGCCGGTAACACTTTAACGTCAAGTCCGCATGGCTAGGGATTCGAACTCACAACTCTCGGTCGAGAGTCGATTCGACCTATTTTTACCCATTAGGTCCATCCGACGCCACAATGTGTCATATAGTATCATTAGTCCCCCAATATACATATACTTGGACAAAAAGTTAAGGATCATGATACATAATATTATTTTAAATTTCATTAACAAATTAGTTAATAACACTGCGGCTGACATATTATTTTCATGTCAACTGAACGTATATTATCTCAAAATCAAGAATTACCAAAACAATATTTATGCGTTTTTGTATATTTAAATTGTTTTTGATCCTATTCATTGAAGCGTTTTCAAATTCAGAAGGGCAGGTCTTTGTGTACATGTACCGGCTCCCTAAAAACAGAATGAAATTAGCCCATCGGCTTAAATCGGACGGAATATAGGTCACAAATTAATCGTTTTAAACAATGGGGTTGAAGTTGTGTGGGACATTTTCCGATATTTGTTGGGTGAATTGGACATTTTCTCAAAGCATGAGACGTCGATTTAACAGGCGTGGAAGCAGCTCCAAGCCGTAGGTCATTGTCCAATCTGGTGTTGTTCAGAGAACTGTTGCCGAACTACTTTAAATGTGTCCCAAGTGTCATTCTGATTGATGGAATCTCTTCCATCAGATTGGTGTTGTTTGCTGAGAGACCACGTTCTGGTCGTTTTTATCGTTTTCCCCTAGCGGTCCTCTTTCTTTCTCTCTCTCTTCTTCCTTCTCTCTCTCTCTCCTCTTTCGTCTCTCTCTCCTCTTCTCCTTCCTTCCGCTGCTAGCTCCGCCCCACCCTCCACACGCTCGCTTACGCCCCGGCCCTTAGTTTCTACTTGGAATCTGGGTGCTTTTTCTTTCTGTGTGGTCTCCGCTTCTTGGGTTTTCTGCGCTCTGTACAATTTCCTGTTATTACAGCTTTTCTGTTGCTCTTCTGGCCTTTGTGTCGTTTGGACAGCATCCTCTAGGCTGCTCCTTCATTTGGTTATTGTGACTTCTCAATTGCTGCGCTACTAGACTTTTGTTTGTGATTTTGTCACTGCCTATAGCTCTGGGAAAAGACATTTTCTTGGAATTAATGTTATTTCTGGGGAAGGATTAAAAACATTGTTTCAGATAGCAGTTGGTTTTTTGCCAATGCTTCTAATAAGAACTGTTTTTTCGTAGGATTGTTAATTTTAAGTTTGAATTCTGCTACTAGGCAGTAGCTGAAAAGAGATATGTATGACGAGTTGTACAGGAAATGTGTTGGAGCTTTGAATTTTTTAAAATGTACAGTTACACTGTGCTTTTTGGCTTTTGAAAAAATTAAGTCGCTTATCTCGTACGTAGTAAGTATGAATTTCGATATATGTCAGTACTGTATGGGACTTTATCAAAGAGTAAAACAGGCTGTGGCCATTTCATGATTTATTTAAGAAGGATTTTTGTGCGCAGGTGAGGTTTACATAACGTTTGGGGAATTAATGAAACGAAGGCTAACCTATTTGATTTAGGATATCATTTCTCATTACATGACATGCTCGTACATTCATCTCTTTCTTTTAAATGGACAATTGCACAGACAAAAGAGCAAGATATATAATTGCACTCTGAATATACAAAATATCTTGTAATTAAGCAATAACTGTGATTCAGTAATTGAAAGATGAAGATGGCAGATTGCAAATCTCATAATTATAAGAATATAATAAGAGTTGGACAAACACGGACTCTTGGAAGACCAGAGGTGTAGGTGCTAGTCGCGAGTAGTATTATTTGCTCATCGGTTCGGGTAGACGGAGTAATTCGTCTAAATCAGCATATTAAGAAACCCTACAATGTGCAATGACAGCAAACACGTTTTATCCAATTACCAGCTTGTATTGTTAAACAACGGTTAGTAAATTTGCGAAATGTTTAACGAGACTGTTGGAACTGTTTAGAATAAGACTACATTGATGTATAAATTGGATTACACTGACAACTGCTTGTAAATCAAATCAGGACATAAACACGGTAACATGAATGACGGTCATGCCATTGTAGGTTATCAGCCGGAATTCACAGATCCGTGTCTTCATATCATTTTTGTGGAGAAAGTTAAATGATTTTATAGAAATATCTTATTCTTGTGAAGAGTGGCGATATTGTAATTATCTAAAGTGAAGTTGATGATCTAAATCTAATGTTTTATAATAGCGTTATTTATCAAAAATCAGATTGTATTTGAATTGATAAGGTTTAAGTGTACATGATGTACAAGTCATGTTTATATTAGTAATTTTTTCTGTTTGATGTGATTAAGAGAAACTTTGTTTTCAGAGTGGAGATAAAGTTTGCTTTAATTTTATCATGATGCAGGCAGATTTCCTTATATATTGGTTTGTTGGGTTTTGTTTTTTACATCGGGATGACATAATGTTAAAATGTAGTTTGTACATTCTGTGTTCAAGTATATCACCGGTAATTGTCATCAAATGATTAGTCATTGGTAGTTCCATTATTTAATTGGTGTTCCAGTATATTGAATTGCATAATTTAACTGTAGTTCATGTTTTAATTGTGTTCCATATTTTATTGGTAGTTCCATATATTTAACATAAAATATTATTTTTTCCGGCGCGTTTTTTGTCATTTCCTCATTTTCCTCTTAAATTCTGTACCCGATTAGGAAATTTATTTAATTGCAGAAATACTCTATTGTTTACAAGGGAACTTTTTCTGTGTAAAGATAAGACGACTTCCTGGGGCGCCCGACAGGCTTTTGACAAACACGAGAAAACAGTGTTTGAGGTAGTGCTGTTTGCGGACAGAAACATTGAGAAATTGCGTGTGGGGGTATCATTTTTTTAGTTGGTGATACCAGCGACGGAGCAGGTATATAACTGTTTGATGAATTAATTTTAGCATAAATTGGAGTTATGATTTTTCTCCAATTTTGTTTCCTACATAGACATTATGAAATATAATTTACGCAGTGTGATACTTGAAACAGTCGTTATTATGTAACTCGTAGGTGGTGTCTTAAAGTCTTGCAATTCGGTCGTCTAAATATCGTTAATTTCAGTTTTCGGCAATTTTTATTACGCCGTCCTTCAGACGGGGGTATTTCGATGCGTATTATGTTATGGGTTGTCGCCGTCCGGCATACCGTCGTCCGGCGTCCCTTGGCGTCGCCGATAATAGTTTTTTCGGTCTTCCTAACCTTTAGTAAGTTCTGAGTCATATTTACAGAATTCTGCCCTAAGACGTATAGGAAGTGATGATTGTCCGGTTTCCCACCGGTAGGAGTTTAATTAATAACGATTACCTGTTTCAAGGTATCACACTGGTAATTATTTTCAC
>CAJDSM010000223.1:0-48384 GCA_903981925.1 Ostrea lurida
TGCATCACAAATCACTCATTTTCGTGATGGTGTAATTTTTGCGATCTTTTACTCACAGAATATCCAGGAAGACAATTTCATAAACAAAAAACTAAAAGACAATTTATAAAGAATGAGGGTTTTTAAAAGGAACTTTGCTATATCTCGTTGAAGCGCAAAATTGTAAACAGCAAAATGTTTAAAGATTTAAATGTACAATGTGTTTTCTCTAAAACGCTAAAATGACGTTACATTGATCGTGATGCGATAGGAAGCGCTGGATTTCGTTATTTGCCAAGTATACATGTAGTTCTAATGTTCGTAAAATAACATACAGAAATCGAAGGCTGTTATAATTTACCTTAAGTGCACGGCTGTTGACATCAGCTCCCCTGTCGACCAGGGTTTGTATTAGCTGGTTTCTGACGATGGGATCATTTCTCATAACAGCCTGGTGTATCGGATATATTCCGTTCTGAAAAATGATAGCAGTTGTATTTGAACGATAGCTCTCAAGAATAGTAATTAGTAAAATTTTACATTAAGTTCACCAATCTGATTAAAGTCGGATCCTCGTGTAGCGACAGTAAAAAACAAGAATATCAGCAAAACTGATGAATGCTTCCCGAATTACATATAGCTAATGGAATACTTATTGAGAATGACTTACACCAATAACCATGTACTGTTGAGATAAAGGGTTTACTCAATTATAACGTAAATGTTGATGACCTCAACCTTTAAAAAAAATGACCTTGTGTGACCTCGCCATTAGTCATTGTCTATTTCCCTTGTTGTGGCGACATACGATCAAAAACTGTTTAATAAGGAACTTTTTCCTCATACAAGGTATATCTTCTCAATGACCTTGGCTTTGAAAGATATCAGAACGAAAGTTCAATATCTATTGAAATATTGTTGAAATGAAGTTTATTTTCATACACAAAATATATATTTTAAGTGACCTTGACCTTCACAAAATGACCTTAAGTCACTGTAGACTAAAAGTAACTTGATTGTTAATTACATGTATTTATGTGATATATGATCAAAACTTATTAAAAAACTGTTGAAATAAGGAACTTTTTCATTGTATATGGAACAAGTTCTCAGTGACCTTGACCTTTCAAAAATGACCTTGAGTAACATTTACCTAAAACCCATTTGCCTGTTACTTATTTGTGGGATACATCTTCAATACTTGTTCAAAATTGTTAAAATAAGGCACGTTTCCCCTACATGTATATATGGTATATGCTTTAAGTGACCTTGACCTTTGAAAATGACCTTGATCCAAAGTACCATGTCCCAAAGAATATTTGTGATCAATTATGATGAATTTATGATGAAAGGGTTAGGAGGTGGGAACTTATGTACATTAAAAAACTGTTGAAATAAGGAACATTTACATGTATAAGTTCTCAGTGACCTTGACCTTTCCAAAATCTTGAAAAAGCCTTGTCTCAAGGAACTTTTGTAAATACTGTATCAATTAATGAGAAAGGCTTTAGAGATACATTGTCATGAGCTCGGACACGGCATTATATCTCCCCCCGAATTTTTCGGGGGCATAAAAGGAACGGATGGAGGATTTGATTTTGATCATATTGTAAATTCATCAGTTAAAAATCATATATGAGAAATATTTTATTTATTGATATTCCACTATGACGTAATTTGGTACATGTACATGCATTTTGAGGAACTATTGTTCGAAAATGAATAACCGTTGATTTGGATTAGTGCAGTTAACACTTGCACGAATCATAGGAAACAATATTTCAAGACTATTGTCTTTATCATAGCTAAAACTTTGATTTTTCTTCGTAAAACTGATGTTTTGGTCTTCTATTGTAAATGAATATTTTCTTGTTTGGTTATTTTCAGGGTTTTTTTTTGTGTGGATCAAATCTATAAAAAGAATATGGGAAACCTGCTACACGTTTACATGTAGTTCCATCATTTGAATTATATGGTTTTTTAAGCAAAATGCCCCACATACTAGTATGTCGGTGAATTTGCAATCCTCTTGAAGCCAATGGTAGTGATGCTAGAGCCTGTAGAAGACAGTTTTTAAATCTCCTTTATTCGAGGAAATCTTACAACTTTTACGAACGTGTAACGAGCACTTCTCAGGTCTACATATTTTTTCATAGTTTCGTTGGGTAATGCTTCTAAAGTCGTACGCGTTTGCCCAACTCTTCTTTTGTCTTCTGTTTGGGACTTTAGAGATTGATAGATCACTGTTTGTTATCTTCGCCTTTTCATAATACCGGTTGATTATATTATGAATAAGGACCGATACATGTTATCTCGAGTATGTTCTGTAGATACCCTAAGATAACTTTACCTGATGAGAGCAAGAGTGTAACATGTGGAAGTCCAGTACTTTCAAACTAGATACGGAAATAAATTTTTACACTTACATTGCATTGTTTGTTCATAACAATTGTTGTACTTGCGTACTGCAAATGGATACCGGACAAATATTATTTTGAATTGCAAATTGTACATACTGCATTTCTAATATTGACATTTGCGTCCGGATCCTCAACGAGGCCATCAATTCCATCCTGTTCTTTTCTTAAATCTTTTAACGATGCCTATAATCATCAAAACATCATCATTATCATCAATGTTTTAGCCTATACAATGGTCATTACCAAAAGTTACATATATCTTACTAAAACGAAAAGAAATGTATTGTTATTTACATTGTCTTAAAATCAAATCAAAGACTAATTGTTGGGGAAATATGACTATCACCATTATAACTGCGCTACTTTGAATCTTTTTAATTGCAACAATACATTAACTTTCTACATGACTGTTTCTTTCATTGCATTCGCGATTCTCGACAAAATGTGCTCATTTCTAGCATTAATTATAATCTGACTTACTTCATCAAATGATCGGATCCTTCCCCTCTCTTGAATCTCCTTTGGTACCTTCAAAGAACAGATAAATTACCATCATTAACCAATGTGATTATATAGCGAATATATTAGCCTCCATCGAAATGTCCTTAAGGTGTTTAATAATGCATATCTTTGTACAACTAAACACGTGATTAGATGATTTTCTGCTTTCTATGACCTTTCTCATTTGTAAATAAAAATATTGAAATGTTATATAACTTTTATATATGTATCATTTGGAAGATCTGCCGGTTGTTTTTTGATATGGAAGTAATTATTTTTACTTACCGGTTTCTTTTACAGTTAAGTTAGTCTTTCTGGTTCCAAAGCTAACTGGGGAACTTGTCGGTTCTTTGAATTCCATTGGCGGTCCATTTGACAGTGGGGAGAATTTACCTGTTTTACTTTTAGTGGAAAACACTGACTTCTAGTATTTGACATTGTAGGAGAATATACCGGTTTTCTACAGTGTTTGTGGAAAACTTACCATCTATTTGATAGTGATAGAGGACTTACCGATTTTTCTATAGTTAGTGGAAATGATAATAGAGGAAGATTTACCGGTCGATCTACTGTTTGGTGGAAAGCTTACCTACTATTTCGTAGTGGAAGAGTATTTACCTGTTGATTTGCGGTTAAACTAGTGGAAAACGTGCCGGCTATTTGATTGTGAAAGTGATCTTACCGGTTATTTTACTGCAAGTGAAAAATCGTACCGGCTTTTTGATAGAAAAGAACTTACCGGTTCTCTTGTTGTTAGGGGAAGCTTCTTCTCTGGTTTCTTGCAAAAACGATTGAATATAGACTATGAAATTAAATATGGACAAAAATTCTATTTTACGTCATTATGATTAATTTGTGTAAAATAGTCTTTTATGTAAGATACTCTTTTATAATTCCGTCTTTGTGCTTGCGCTGAGTTCGTCTCTTTTGATAAGCTTACAATTAGTGAACTAGAAAAATCATAGCATGGAATTGTTATTTATATTCAATGTATGTATATCGAATCAATTGTACTGTAATGTTTTACACTTTTACTGATTAACATGTAGCACACAGGTTATTAGGAGATCTGGATAACACACACATTCGTATTTACCACTTTCTTCTTTGCTGAAAAAATGGAATAAATGTCATTTTAAGTGGAATTAACAAAGATATGAGAATAATTGGCAAGAATCTTTGAGATATTTTAAGATGCTTGAAATTTAAGAACAAAACGGCACAAAAATATATCCTTTGAACAGCTCCTTTCATTTAGAGTAAAATATCTTTTTACTAGATATTTACTAGATACTTGAGCATCAATGAAGAGACATGGTTTTGTCGCAAAATGCGCATATGGTGCATAAAAGTTGGTACCGTATATGATTTATATATGACCCCTGGGTCGAGGCCTCTGCTGGTGGACTGTTAGTCCCCGAGGGTCTCTACAGCCCAGTTGCTATGTACTATGTTACTAGCTTGAAATACGGATATGTATTTAATTGCAGTGGTAAAATTAGAAATTTATATCAAAATTAAGGATTATCTCCCTCAGGCATAGCTCTGATCCTTCGAAGTTTTTGGCCCAATCTTTTGGCACTTCATTGATCACTTTTATAAAGTTTTACTTTCATGTTTCGGATTTCCAACTTTCGGTTTGAGCATCACTGAAGAGACATGGTTTGTCGAAATGCGCATCTGGTACATAAAAATTGGTACCGTTAGATTTATAATATAATAAATAACACATAGCATCCATGACATGCGTCTTAAGGATTTGATTAATTGTCATATGTTCGTTCTATTTGCAAATCCTGAATTCAGATTTACTTTTTATTGTATTTTCGTATGTTTTGACCTAAACTTGAAGCAAAACGCCTCGTGTAGTTTTTGACATTTTTAATTTTTTTATTTAGAATATATGTTCAAATTAATGTTCTATATGTGTTTTAAGACTCTGTGCTTATTGTGCTTTTTCATGCACAACAGTTATTTGATTATTCAATTCTGAATGGTACATGTGTTGTGGGGAAAGTAACACTACGAATTTCAAAAGAGGAAATGTTTAGCTACAGAAAAGACATTCAATGAATGCCTATTTGATTTTTTTTTTCTCCATGAATGATTAGACAAAACGACAAAGAAACATCTTTTGAAAACAATTTATTCTGTTTCAGATGTACATCTATTTATCTATGAAAACGGTACACAGTTTATCATCCATAAAGCACTACATAAATACAGTTCTAAATTGGTGCTCCATATTTGCATACAATTAACAGTGAAACGAAAGCCACTCTAACGGATATGGTGTATATAGGACATTAGGGCAACCATCCCTTACAAAGAAACAAACAGCAAAATGTCTCTTATCTCAATCTCTCATGATGCCACATTGTCACCGATTGCCTATATGGTGTTTTGGTGGGTATCCAAGGGTGTTGTGTCTAATTGAAGCCTTTGAATAAAAGTACGAAATCATATTCAATACTGCGATAAAATTTGTGTGTATAGAAATGCAAGGAAATGCATTTTATTCTATATTGTAGTAACTGATATTGGTCAACTAGATTTGTCTGTAAGAGAAATTGTTGTAATGCCTTTTATGACTAGCAATGTAGATATTAGTTTTTGTGATTTTCTTAACACTCAATCATTCCACACTAAAATATACACGTTGATCCTATGGTCGTTGATCAAGACAATGAGTTCACGGCAGGTTTAACCGGTGGACAGGGGATGCTTACTCCTCCGAGGCACACCTACGGTGTATCCAGGGTCCGTGTTTTCCCAACTCTTGTATTCTGTTTGGGACTAAGATTGATCACTGTTCGTTATCCTCGTCTTTTTGTAGAGGACTGTCCCATACATTGTATGAAGTACTGTTCTAGTATTATGTTGTAAAATGTTTCTCTGAAATATCGACAATTGTAATAACAAATTAAACTGACACATTGCGTCAAAATTTAAAGAAAAAAGACCATCCTATTCCTTTGTCCCAAAGTCAGAATATTAATGATGAAATGCAAATCAATTTAACGTGAACTCAACACTCTGTGCAATTAACTGTGCCATATTCAATCATTGCAGGAAATGATTAATTTGACTGGCTTTGGTTCTATGAAAAAAAAGGTATGGCAAATTAGTTTTTCAACAAGGCTATGTCGTACACTATAAATGAAAGAAGTGATTTACCTTTGTCTTCCGCTCTGTGTTCTTTCAATAATTTCATCATTTTTTCATCTTTATTATCATGAGCATAGTCATAAGGAGTTACACCATCCTGGAAACAAACATGGAGATCTAGAATTCACTTACTACATTGATTTCTCTAGGAAGATGGATTTGTAACAGCGTGTATTGATACAATATGCAAAAAACGAGTACCGATGATAGAAATCGTGTGATATCATTCAATATGAACAGAAATATTTCATACGGTGAATAAAACAACAAGTCTTGTTTTTGTTTTTTGTTGGTTTTTTGTGTCTTTTTTGTTGTTCGTTTTTTTGGGGTGGGTGGGGAGTGTGGGTACGTACGTCGTTTTCTTGATGACGTTGTGCTTTGTGATCCAGGAGAATCTTGGCAGTTCGATGTTGCTTTCGTATTGCCGCCATGTGGAGAGGAGTATTTCCACCCTGTTAGAGATAAACACTTACTGATAAGTATATTTTGTGTTTTTGTTGTCATGACTATATGTACAACACATTTTAGAAATATACTGTTTTGATAAAAAAAAAAAAACCGCTTTGATTTCAGAAGACTACTGATTGCATGCCATTTTTGTAGTTGTCCGAAGATTGGTAGCTTACTTGTGTAATTTTGACACGTGTACTTTTTTCTCTTTGCTATTTTTGACACTCCTTGAAATGTTTAGACGAAATCTACTCTACATGACATGTGTACTTACAGGAAAGACTGTACTATTGAAGTACAATTGTCAAACATAAAAAATGCAATTTCTTCAAATCTTGACAAATATGAATCAGTTATATTTGGACACAAACCTGCCTTTAACACCCGTTTGTATATAAAAAGCCCAATGCATGGTTATCAACCAACGAGAACAAATTTGGAATATGATATGCTTGTTCAACATCGAAATCAAGAAAGCACACATACCTTCAGCAATAGCTTTCCCTGCATTCTCTGTAATTTGATAGAAAGAACAAGATTAACTTTATTTCCATTCTTTGAAAATTTCCTATAATATTGTATTTGTTAGGTTTTCTTATCAAAACATCTACGTATTTAAGTAAACAAATAAGTATGACAGTTTATTTCAGTTTACTAGTACTTCTGGTGCAATTTCTTAATCAAGTAACACATTCAAACTTTTATGAATACAATATATTTATCTAGCAATAACCAATTATCACTTGCTTGTGCTATTTATCTCTTAACTGATTCGAAACACAAGAACATGTTTTGCGTTCGATGAGTCCTTGAATAGAAGCAGACTACTACCACATACGTTGATGTTACAGGGGTTTTAATTGTCTCATTCAAAGTGAGTAGTTTGCAAATTATATTTTCATTATATCAATCTCATTGACAAATTCAAAATATGGTTAGATCGAATGCTCTCTGATGTGCTTCCTGGAAAAGTAAAAATAACGAATAGTAATCAATCTAATAAACCCTAAATGGAATAAAAATTGGCAGAAGAACATAAACGGAATTCTGGGTGCAGCACAGGTGGGATCAGGTGTCTAGGAGCAGTGAGCATGCCCTGTCAACCGGTCAACACTCCACAAGTCTTAAGCTTATATCTTGACCAGGCAAACAGATGAATCCGTAGTAAAAATCAGTGTCTAAAGAACTACCTCGATGTGAAACAGGTCAAACAGCAGACTAAATTGTCAAGTTAGACCGTTATGATGGTCATAGCATTTCGAAATGCTGACTCTAAACGAGCATTTTGAAATACCTACCCTATCTCCATTTAAAAATTGACCATATGGTGAACAAGCTCTTGCGTATCGAATAAACACCGTATGCAGGTGTGAACGGTAAACAGATATTGATAACTCCTTCTAGGCACTTGATTCCACTTCTTATGCGTCCAGAAGTCTGTGTTTGTCCTATTCATCAATTAGTATTCTTATTTATAGGAATTATAAGAATGATCACCGTCCGTTATCATCAATCGCCTATTTTTGTGCTTTGATTAGAACTGGACTTTCTTCGGTATTCTTTGAGATTTTAACACATGAGGCATTATCATTTGTAATATTTGTAAAGGATTTCAAAAGCTTTTACATGAAAAGAAGAAATCTCTAGCGGTGACCTTTAATTCGATATTTCGATATATTAAGAACGTTTTATCTACTAAAAATAATAATTGTCATTCATATATCGATTCAATATATCTCAGCGACCTAGAAATAAAAGACTCCTCAGTCTTCCATGTCTGCTTCGTACTTAGATATTTTATTGAACATAGACATTAACGGCAAACTATCAACTCAACTTTATGACAAACGGGACGATTTAAACTTCTCCATCGTGAACTTCCCATATTTATGTAATAATATTCCATCATCACCTGCATATGGTGTGTATGTCTCTCAACTTATTCTATTCGCAAGAACTTGTTCTGCTTATGATCAGTTTCTGAATCGATACAGGCTACTTAGAAACAAATTGTTGTTTCAAGGGTATCAAAAGTCACGTTTACAGGCATAACTTTAGCAATTCTATGGTCGTTATATAACGATCTAGTTAGCCAGGTATGGCCTGCCATTGGGTCAAATGCTTTCTGATAATGTTAAGTATTTTTTCCGTACACTGATTTGACTACGGATTACTCCGTTTATCTGATAAAGATAATGGGATCACAACCAATGTGACAGGACAACAGGGGTGCTTACTCCTTATATAGGCACCTGATCACACCTCTGTTGATTCCAGTGTTCCGTGTTTGCCCAACTTTTGTTTGGTATTTTATTTGGGACTTACGCGATTGATCGCTGTTCGTTATCTCTGCTGTTATACATACCTACCACGAAAATTGCACATTCATGAGAAAGAGGAACAGAAACTATCAAGTTTGAGCTTTTCATGTTTGCGGGTTTGATCTTACTTACTGGTATCGCCCTGGCGTTAACGTCGGCGCCTCTACTGATGAGTCGTTTAACGTGTGTTTCTCTCGATAACGGATCGTTCTTCATTATGGCCATGTGAATAGGAAATAAACCACTCTGAAATTTGATAGGTAAAATTTTATACGTAACATAGTTATAAAGTAAATATAGTTTGATTATGAATACTTAGACGCTTACAAGTTATCAAGAGCCTGTCGTGGAGTGAGAACAAAGCACAATATTGATGAAAGGAAGATATCAATGAATTCTGTCTTCTTTGAAAAATATTGTAAAACTGGTTTCACTGCAAGTATCTCATAACGAATAGATGATAAGAGGGATTAGCGTTAGTGTAACAACAAGATTAAGAGAATAATGACGCTTAAGTCAACGTTGGAAGGATTTCACAAACATGTTACTATGAATCTAAATTGCTTGGTCATGTGATTTCCTTACCGAGTTCTGGACATTGACGTTGGCATCTGGGTCCCGCAGCAAACGTTCTAGTTCATCACCTTGGTTTTCCTATAGTGAAATACATGTAGACATCTTAATTCAAAATGTATCCCTACAATATAGTACATGGATTCTACTCACCTGAAAAATGTAGATGGCCGAACATTATTTTTCTAATGTATTTTTGCTTGTTCTGGTCTCTAGTCTGCTTTTTGTTAATGGATGGTGTTGCGCTGTTCAATATTCTGCATTGTATTTTATTGGTGATGATTTTGTGTCATATATGGATATTGTTGTTGCTAGCTAATATTATATAAATAATGACTGCAAGAGAGGGTTACAGTGGAAATTGTCACCCGAGAAAACCATTGTTGACCGAGGCTAACGCCTCGGTCAACAATGGTTTTCTCGGGTGACAATTTCCACTGTAACCCTCTTCTTGCAGGCATTATTTATTATATTATACTGAATGTCATGAATTACAAATTCTAATGCAACTGTTTTGATCAAATTGACTAGTGTACTGAGTAAATGCGCATCAGGCCTAACGAAATGGAAAGCTTTCTATTGTGACGTCATAATACTGTGACACAAAAACATACGTCAGACATAAACATTGCATTAACTAAGTAAGATGTAAACATTGCAGAATGGGATTACCTAGCTTCTCATTTGTGATTTGCGACACAATAACACTGATTTAACAATTGCAAACATCCGTTTTACCGGCTCCGCTTATGCACACTAGAATGGTGAACCGTACGCGCATAAATTTTGCGCAGTCAACATTTTTTAGAATAACACCCGTTGTCAAGCAATGTGGGTTGTTACGTTTTCACACACTGTGGGGCGCGGTTTGATCATTCAGCGGGTGACAGTCTATTTTAATCAAAGGGTTCTCAACCAATCAGAATCAAGTATGAAAGTATAATATTATGCATTGTCACATGCTTGAATAATTCCGTGCTTTTAAGTGTCTGAGTTCTAACGACCACAGCGAACCAGAATGCTAAATTCTTGCTACATGCTACTTCTGGTGTATCCAGGGGTATTTTGTTTGAAACGAGTATGATCACTGTTATTTTTGCCTTTTCATTCACCTAGCTGCACGTGCTTTAGAAGTGAGTACAGCATTCGGTGTTTCCAACATCAGGCTTTAAGAACATGTTAAATTTCATGCCAATCTGTTTTGGTTACTCAATGAAAAAGAGAGGTTTTCAATCATAGAAATATTGAATCCGATCTTGATTTAAAATGATGGCATCTATCGGGTATTGGAATTATGCAAACAATTTTTGATATTTTGGTCAATTTGAATGTTTTTATTTTCAAAATATTGTTTAACACGTCCTCTGCTTTTTATCCACGTCAAATTTTTCTGGTGTAGTATTTCACCTTAACCATCCGAAAAGTAAAATATAAACAGAATTCATCTTGTCATGCGTATGAGGACTTTTAAGCGAAGGCCAACTACTAACAAAAAAGTTGATGTTGCAGGGTTATAACGAATCTCGTTTAAAGTCATCATTTCGAAATTCTACCGGTCGCTATATAATGACCTTGTTTGCGATTACAAATTATCACTATGTTGACTGACTTGTTTCATACCCTGTGTTAGACTGTCATTTTCGTACTTGATTTGACGACGGGTAACCCCGTTTACTTTGTTTCGACTACGGGCTCACGGCGGGTGTGACCGGTCAGCAGAAGATGCTTACTCCTCCATGGCACCTGATCCTGCCTTCGCTTTTGTCGGTGGTCCGTTTTGCCCTACACTCGATTTTGTAATATATGTATTTTGGGACTATGATTACGTTTAACACATTGTTTACCTCGCCAATTTATATACATGTATTGTGCTTGTTAGGCAACGAAGGCAACGTATTGATCTAAAAATGTCATTAATTGTAAATTGTATTTGATTGGTGTTGTTGATGGTTATTATTTTGTATTTAATTTGACGTATATTTGCCATTCAGTAGTAGTACTCTATTTTGCCATGTATGTTAACAATGATGTACAGTGGTCCAACAAACCAGAGAAAATAGATTGTCATGTTAAACTGCACGTGCCGTGGAAGTGAATATATCATTGCATTTTACCACCATTAGAAGAAAAAATGTACAGGGAATTCCCATTGTGATATCATGGGTTATTATTGTTGGTCGTCACACAACAGTTCGCGTCTCTACTCATTCCCTACTAGGTCTATCTCTCTAGCTGCAAACAAATGGATCATCACGTTTGGTCTGCTAGCTTGCTTTATGTTTTGAATTGTACAATAAAACAATTATGGAAATTTCTGGTCTTAATGAATGGTGTATTTCTGTGGCCAATATTAATTACTCTATTAATAAAATAAGGGTAGTAGCAAATCAAATCATTTTATCAAAGTTTCACAATTTGGGAAAGTATTTTGAAAGTGTAGCGCCATGCTATTTCGTAAAGTTATAATACTTTAAAGCAAGTAAACACATCTACCAAAAAATAAAATGATTTTTCGTGATTGGCATCACCAGGGTCTACAATTTGATTTCATTAATTGTTTATATTGACGACTAATAACATCTACTTATTTACGATGACAATTAATACTTCTAGGTTCTGTCGGTAATGGAAATTACTAAACATACTATTTTTCTGAAAGGGGCACGATCTCTTAACTCCATTTCTTTTCTGATATTCTTCTCGTAACCATAGTGGTTAGAATTGATCTGTACGAATGCGTTATAAATGTATGCTGAACACAGTGTGTAATAAATGCACAACGTTTGTTTTATAACTTACTGAAATAGAACGCAAAGGATATTGTCACATGCTAATTTGTTATTACATTGCAAGTTACTAAAGTTAAGTTAATAAAGTCTGTTTTCTACAGACACAACATTTCCCCTTTTTTCTAACCCACAAGACTAGTGCTGCAACTTACATCATGGTAATTGTGTTTCAGTAGCGACGGCAGATTGGGGGAGAATTAACACAATTTATCAGACAATTCCCTGATTTGTTCAGATTGGATAGTCGAAGGATATCTTCTACCAGATTATTGCAAAAAATACATAATGATTCGAGAGGTGTTCGATATGTAATGTGTATTATACGAAACGTATTCGATGCAAATTGTGGAATGAGCATTACTTTCCTTCAAGGTATTCTCTGTGGTTTAAAATACATAATTTTACTTATTTCTGAATCCATTTTTGAAGTGCGTCACATTACGATGATTTATGTATACTTCTGAGGCACTAACTAATGGATAATCCAAGGGTTTGTTGGGACCTGTAATGACGACCAAATAAGACTTTTGTAAGTTTTGGAAAAAGGAAAATGTCGCATGGGGCTAGATCTGGAGAGTATAGTGGATGTGGCAAGAGAGTGTCCTTCTCCGAATTGCTTAACAAGCTCAGATATATGTGATGGAGCATTATCATGAAATTGACAAACATGCCCAAATCCTGACACAGGGCGTCGTTGATTATACCTTTTGGTGTAACATTTCGGTAGTACTGTCCCGTAACACTTTTACCCATCCGCATCGGAATTTGTATGGCTATACCATCACATGATCTCGACGAAGATGCAATAAAGAACCTTGTTTGTGCTTACCGTTGTGTTGGCAACTACATACCTTCTACCGTGTTTTGTTAGCCATATTTTGTTTTCAATTTTTCTTACTGGTTCGAAATAGTGAACCCATGTTTCGTCACCAGGAGCAGTTACAATGTTTGCAAATTCTCTTCGATTGAATGTGGTAAAATTTTGAGCAACTGCTTAGCGATTTGTAATCGTACCCGTTTTTGGTCATATGTCAATATATATCTGGCAGAAATCTTCTTTCATACTCAGCGACGTTAAGGAAACCCGAGGAAATTGACAGAGCTGTATAGAAAATACCTAAATGCACTACAGGATAAATGACGTCACAATGAAAATGACGTCATGACATACAGTTTTGTATAGTTGCTTTGTTGGGTGGCAATTATATTATGTACCATTTTAATTGCATAGCATAAGGGCTTGCGGTCAACATTTTGAGGAAATATTTGGCAAACATTTTTATCAAACCCTCGGTTGCTTGAAACGTGGGAGGATGGGTTTTGTACTAGAATAAATTTTGTATAAATCGGTGTTAAAAACGGTGCAATTCAGTTAAAGTTTCCATATATATTTTTTCTAACTATATCCTCAAAAATACAGACATATTTGGGTCTCCCTACAGAAGAATGGGTGAAGTAGGATTTGTTTTTCAAAAGTTGCATTGAATACAATTGATTTAATAATTCCTTGCCCTTGTTCTATGCACTTTTAGTGTATCATAAACTCATGCCCATATTTAGCTAGTCACATGACCCAGAGCATGTGATGATTCAATTTTATGTGACCATGCGATTGCCTTGACTCGCATGTTGAACCATTATACTACAATAGATGCATCACTTGTGTTTAATTTTTAATTTACCTTCCAAACCTGTGCATTTGTACAGAACGTTGATTTATCGCACTTACATTAATGGAGGTTTCCTTAACGTCGCTGAGTACTTTCAAAATACTCTTCAAAATGAAATGCACCCGTGTTAACACACCCGCGATAGCAATATGTCAACAGCATTGGCAATCAAGAATCGTGTATCTGCTATCGCTTTAAATCATTTCCTTGACTTTTGAGACATTTGTCTTGCCTGTTACAGCTGTCACATGTAGGACAGACTTTGCTGTATCTTTGACGGACTCTGTGCCAGTCACAAAATTTATTTCTCGACCTATAACCTGTCTCACAAGATGCTTTACCGAATGTTTTGTGTAAAGTTTCTATAAGTTCTATTTTCTTCAATATTCTCAATCGCAACCATTGTTACAACAGTGGAAAACGACTGGCTCTATTGAAATGACTATAAGTTTAAAAAAAAAACCCAACTATATAGAGCTGAAGGTTCGTGTTTATACCGTTGGGAAGATATTGAATAGAGCTATTCAAAAGTATCAGTATCCACAGAATCGTGCAAAGTTTATCGCGGTGTAGTACAATACACTTTACACATCGAATAACCCTCGTATGTAGTGTCTGAAGGGTTGCAAACCCACATCTGGAAATATTGTATGCTTCTATATGAACGTATCTTTGTACTGCTCATAAATACGACAATAAACAGACTAAACACTGATGAAGTCAAAGTGAAATTAGTAATGCTTATAAGGTGTTTCGCAAACGTTATTTCTCAAATGTTACAAGTGAGCTTTGTTTAGTACTATTAAACGTGTGGATGATAAAGGAACAATAAAAAAATGGTCACAACCCAAAATGTGTGTACCTGATTGGGGTCATCTCCTGCCAAAACAAGCAGAGGATCGGCGTAAAGCAAGACTCTCAATTCAACATGTACAACTTAACGTCATTTATTGTACTATAACAAGAATATAAAAGTGTTCTGTATAGATAAATTATTACAGCATTTAATAGCATTTGTCATTCATGAGTTGAAAAAGCTATGGGTACAAACATACATACATACAAAGGGAATATAATGAAATACACCAGACAATAGATAGAATAAATATATTATTAAAGATCAGGTTTATGAAAGAACATTGGTGTGTACTAGTATATGCCCCCGAGATCAAAGGTTAATGAGAAGATTGTGACGTCACAATACATATCACGCATGTGCAGAATGTCTTTGTCATAACACAACACACGTGGAGGATTTGTCCTTACTCCGCTCCACATTCCGCTGTTGCTCCTGTAGCAGCCTCATCATCTCGGCGTTCCCGTTCTGTTCAGCGTAGTTGTATGGTGTTTGTCCATCCTGATAACGACAAAGCAGTGTCAATTAACAATTCAAGGTAACGTTTCCATGTAATCTAACAGGTGTTTCAGACACAATCACCTCAGATCATTAATCCTTCTCTGGCGGAGGCAATACACCTGATTTTATACTTTGCGTATTCTGAAGCAGATTTCATTTAAAAGCTTACAAGAAAACAACATCTAGCTGTAGCCTTTAATTCGATAATTAGATATATCGATGACGTGTTATTTATCAATAATAATCATTTTCATTCATATGTCGATTCCTTATATTCCAGTGAGCTCGAAATAAAAGACACCACAAAGCCTTTCACAACTGCTTCGTACTTGGATAATTCATTGATCATAAACTCTAACGCAAACGAACTACTCAACTTTATGACAAAGGGGATGATTTCAGTTTCGTCATTGTCAGCTTCTCTTATTTATGTGGCAACATTCCATCAGTGACCCTCACCACATGCATATGGTGTTTATGTCTCTAAGCTGATTCGATAGACAAGAGCTTGTTCTGCGTATGATAAATTTTAAATCGAGGCAGGCTACTGACAAACAAGTAGTTGTTGCAGGGGTTTAAACATTCAAGGTTAAATTTAACATTTCGAAAACTCTAAAGTTGATAGAACGATCTAATTTGCCAATAAAACCTTCCTAACGGTAAAATGCTTTTTGAAGTGGTCCATGCCAATTGTTACGCCGTTATTTATTCAATGATTTTTACTAAAGATTCCTAAGTTTACCAGATCAAGACAATGGACTCACGACGGGTGTGACCTGTCTACATGGGATGCTTGCTCCTCCTGATCCGATCTCTGGTAAATCCGAAGATAAGTGTTTGCCCATCTCTTGTTTTGTATTCTGTTTGGGACTTGTGAGATTGATCACTGTTCGTTATCTTCACCTTTTCATACATATGGGAGAGGAAAGTATTTGTTTTAGCGAAAAAGAGACATAATCAACAGAAAACATCTCGGAAAATTACTGGATCCTAGCAAGTGAAACCCAAAGAAAAAGTTAATATAACGGACAGTGATTGGTTTTATAAAGTCCAAGAAGAATTAAGGGTAGGGCAAACAAATGTACACTTCAGTTATACAAGAATTAACTTGCCATAGCTCAGAAATGTTTTAAAAATTCGCAAAAACATGAAAATTACGTACGTCATTAGTCGGTGATATGGCGGGATCATATGACAGTAGGATTCGAACGGTGTCAAGCTGATCTCTTGCTGCAGACATATGGAGAGCCGTATTGCCAGCCTAGAAAGAGTGCATACAATGAACGGAAAGTTTTAATTAACTAAAACTTACATTTCTAAGAACTTCTAATTCGGTTTGCTTTTACCATAGCACCTCGTTGGTATTGAACCCCACAAAGAAAACCAACCAACTTTTTGATAAATAGTAATAGCTACCCCAATTTACCCATTAAATAAGCAAACAAACAACAACAACAACAACAAAAACTCAACAACGCAAAGGAACCCCCCCTTTCCCTAATAACGATAATATAAGTAAAGCATTTTCAAATGTGAAATTTTAAATCCTTTTATTTCAAAAGATCTGGTAAATATAATAAATTGTCTGTGTTATGCTCTTTGTCAGTTCATTTTAATGAAAGTATAATCTAATATGACAAAATCACGCTGTACATGTAGTATATAACGAGGATGAATCATAAAAGGTGTGTTAAAATTTCTAAGTAAAATTAAAGACACCATAGACAAAAATATAATGTTAGTTACGTATAGTAAAACAGAGAGAAACTGATGGAAAATTGAGGGTAGTTTCCTTTTTTCTTTAAATTCATATAACATAAAGCGATTAATGACAGCTAAAGATACAAAGTAACCACCCACAGGCTAATGTTTTAGAGGGATTCTATAACGCAAAACAAATAAACAAACACACAAGAAATGCACCCAACAGGGAATGTGGCATAAATATTTGACAAGAAGAAAGTGTCAGGTTGTATCAAGAGTTTTAGGATGTTGAAATTTTTACACTTACTGATTCAGAAAGAATGATCATATACATAAAAAAAAACTATGACATCATCCCCGAGAATATCAAGCCCAGTTAGTCGATATTTTACTAAAGGTCCCAATTTGATGCTAAATCTAATTCCATATAAAGTCACAAAACATTGGGAATTTCATCTATACTCCTGGTTGATATTACTGCTGGTGGATGGTTCGTCCGTCTCCAAGGATATCATAAACCAAATTTGTCGATATCTTACTAAAGATTTCGATTTGATATGAATTATATAACGAATCTCGTTAAAGTCATCATTTCGCAAATTCTACGGTCGCTATAATGACCTTGTTTGCGATTACAAATTATCACTTCGAAGTCATATGCTGATTGATTTGTTTCATACCCTTTGTTAGACTGTCATATTCCTACTAGATTTGACTACGGGTAATCCCGATTACTTTATTTCGACTAAGGGCTCACGGCGGGTGTGACCGATCAGCAGAGGATGCTTACTCCTCCATGGCACCTGATCCTACCTTCGCTTTGTCGGAGGTCCGTGTTGCCCTACACTCGATTTTGTATGTGCTTTTTTGGATTATGATTACGTTTGACCCAATGTTAACTTCGCCTTTTTGTATCTAATTCCATATAAAGCCACAATACATTGGGAATTTCTTAAATGTAGGAGTATCTCTCCCATGCAAGGCTTTTTTCCTTTACTGGCTTTTGGCTTTAGATTTAGACTTTTTTAAAGGCTCTTTTTATTGTCTTTAGCTTTCCAAACGCATATGCTCCAAGCAACGCTGATGAGAAATCATTTTTCAAAATATGTCACATACGGTGCACCAAATTTAGTATCATATATTTTCATGCAGTAGATAAAGCTAATAAGAATTGTTTGATAACACGTGATGCATATAGTGTAACACAAGGTGCGTGTTGTGTGAAAATTTTGACTTCAACCGTTTACCTTCAGTAGAGATTTGCCTTGTGCTCGCTATTTCCAAAACATTAACATAAAATTATTTCAATGTATAAGCAGGATTCAATATGAATATATCTTAAGAATAAGATATTTGTTTGTTTATTCTACGTCTCATTCGAGAATTCTTTACTCAAGAGTAAGAGAGAGAGGGGAAGCTCAATATTAAACGTGATGTTCTATATTCTACTATGAGCTACATCATGCCACAAGCTTCGTTATTTCCATTGTTAACGCAGAGCTGCATGCAGAAAATGATGTATACCAAATGGCAGAAAAGCTAAACATTTCAAAATAATATTTACATGTACCTCGTTATGATCATCGTTCTGTCATAAGGAAAGGAAATTTATTGCTTACATAAGTTTTAAAACAAAAGACATATTTATTGCTAATATATGCACAAAGTCATATGGAGAGTCAGTTTAATTGACAACGTTCTTTAATACGAAAAGTCGACTGCTTTAAAAAATATGGAATATTGTAGATTTTTTGTTTCACCCGAGATCTTGTTATGGCGGAATGATTCGTACTTGTAAGTAAAATCGTGAGATTGTAAATTTTCATGTGCCTTATTGATTCTGAATTTTTACAAGTACGTGGTGTATTTTAGCAAAAGAAAATTAAAAGCAAGTACTTTCATGTCGCGAGTGATGCCTATCGCAAAATTACGCGAATATAAATTCCACGCGTGCATTTAAGAATCAATAGTATCACATTACATGTAACAGCATATCGTTAAACAAACGTCCGACTTAATGATCACATATTCCTCTTGAAGCTACTATTGCGTAGAAGAATCTAGTATTGTTCGAAAGATTTCAATTTCTGCAAAGACTATACATTATTTTTTTTATGATGACGTGTTTAAAACATTTTAATTTTTGTAATAAATATCCAATGGATACATTTTATAACATTGATTTATAAGAAATTGAAACTCACAGGTATGGCCTTGACATTGATGTCAGCTCCTTTGTTCAGAATTTGCTGCACCATATTGTTTCTGCTAGCAGGGTTATTTCTTAGTATTGCAACATGCAATGGAAACAATCCCATCTGCAAGAAAATGTTGAAATACATAGGAAAACTGCAGTTTTTGCGTTCAGATTAAGAAAGAACACACTTTATCTATAGCTCAACAATATTTCATACATTTTTCCAATGATTCAGAAGAAACTGATAACTAAATGAGTCCTTCATGATAAGATAAAATGATAATGATTCCTTAATGACTCTGGGAAATATTACTTTAATATACTTTTACCTTCTTAATATCAGAAAGCTTTACCACAAGCCTTGGACTTTTTTCTTCATTGTGTGGTTCTTGAGAATATTATTTTCACTACTGCAGTGATTAAGGTTGTGTCTAGGATGAGACACATGGTATTAAATGTTTAGAATTAATGCGAATATGATTTGTGCTGCGTAATTTTCTCTCTGTATGTCTGTCTGTATGTAAAATGAACGTGTTGAAATGTGAATATAAGCCTTTTATGATCAACTTTCTATATTTATGAACCAACACTCTACCATGCAGTTTGAATGTTGAATATAAATTAAGCAGTATTTGAAAACAAAAATATAACACTGCGTTCAACACCGTGTTAACTTCGCCTGTTTATATTACCGTTTTGGGTATGTTCAGATTAGATTGATAGGGGATGCTTACTCCTCCTGGGCACCTGATCCCACCTCTGGTTTGTTAAGGGGTCCGTGTTTGCCCAACTCTTGCTTTTGTATTCTATTTGGGACTTACGAGATTAATCACTATTCGTTATCTTTGCCTTTACATTGATTGATTGTATGTTGTTTTACGTCCCTCTTGAGAATATTTCACTTATATGGAGACGTCACCATTGCAGATAAAGGGCTGCAAATTTAAGCCTTTGCTCGGTGCTCATAGCCTTTGACCAGGTAGGGATCTTTATCGTGCCACAGTAGCTGTGACATGGGACCTCGGTTTTTGCGGTCTCATCCGAAGGACCGCCCCATTTAGTCGCCTCTTACGACAAGCAAGGGGTACTGTGGGCCTATTCTAACCCGGATCCCCACAGTGTTTAGATTAGCGACTGTGAGATAATTTGTTGTATTATCGTGTTGGGTATGTTCAGATTAGCGTCTATGAGAAAATTTGCTACATTGCCGTGTTTGGTATGCTTAGAATAACTTCTGTGAGATAATTTGTTACATTACCGTGTTGGGTATGTTCAGATGAGCGTCTGTGAGATAATTTGTTTCATTACCGTGTTGGGTATGTTCAGATTAGCGTCTATGAGAACATTTGTTATATTACCTTGTGTGGTATGTTTAGAGGAGCGTCTGTGAGATAATTTGTTTCATTACCGTGTTGGGTATATACATATCAGCGTCTGTGAGATCAGTTGTTACATTACCGTGTTGGGTATGTTCCAGATAAGCGTCTGTGAGATTAATTTGTTACATTACCGTGTTGGGTATTTCATATCAGCGTCTGTGAGATAATTTGTTACATTACCGTGTTGGTATATTATATCAGCTGTTGAGATAATTTGTTACATTACCGTGTTGGGTGTTCAGATTAGCGTCTGTGAGATAATTGGTTACATTACCGTATTGGGTATGTTGATATTAGTGTCTGTGAGATAAATTGTTGCATTACCGTGTTGGGTATGTTCAGATTGGCGTCGGGATCTCGCAGTAGGTCGTCCAGTTCATCTGGATTTTCCTCCTCTATCGCTGACGTAATAGATTCCTGGCAAAGAACAAACCAAATTCAATTCTGTGTTATTTTTTGCTCTTTGATGGGAATATATTCCATTATTGCGTAGAAAGTAAAATCGAAACCTTTCTATGTCCATCATGTTTGAGTTATACGAAACATAATTATAGCAAACTTTTCATCTCAGACATATGGCAGTTAATTTCAAATATATAATTATGGTACTGATGGTTCATATTCTTCAGTTCAATACATTTGACATAACTTTTCAATGGCTACATGTAACAATGAAACAAAACATAAAAGATTCATAATTTTTTGACCTGGCGACAAGTAATTTCATTAAAGATTGTAATATACAATTGTAGATTTCGTCTTTTTAATCAAGTGTACTCTGGAAAAAATTGCATGTTTTTCGTCTTAATTTTTTTATTCCAAGCACAAGGATATAACATACCATATAATCTTGGATAAACAATTCTAAATATCACTGTAAAAATAATCATAATAAAAACATTCTGGTTAATCATTTCTTAAATCGCTGCCCTAGAGCGTAATGCTGAGATGTTTTTCTTTCTAGGTGAAACTATTTAATGCTAATTTAGTGATTTTTTAATTACTTTGTTTTTCTCTCTTACTCTTATGGAAGCGCTGTATATTGTGCTACATAGGAAGCAAATTGCATACTAAATGCATTTCTGATTACGAGTAACATTTCAAACTACAAGTCATACACAACCAAGGGTCGTAATACAATAAGCGTTAATCTAAATATATAAGTCTGAAATCAAACCATAAATCAATATTCATTTGTTTCCCTTTCTTTTATGACTTATTTCGATAGAGAAAAAGAGTTCAAATTTGTCTTTCGTTGCTTTTCGTATGAAGAAATGATCGAAAATGGGGAAACAAACAAAATTTTGATTAAGGCAAATTGACTCCAGGATGGTGGATATTATTTGGTTAAAAGGATGTTCAAAATATCATTATACGGGTTACAGCATGCACTTTATGGCAGGTGGTGGTTAGAAATAAAAATAATGAATCTGAAATAAAATGGTTAACAAGCGAGTACAATCAGGTGCGCCTATCTCACCCCTCCAGGAGATTCAGGCCTCGCCATGACAGGAGCTGGGACTGGCTGCAATAATCGTAATAGGAATGTTTCAAAAACTTTCATACCTGTGTCACTAATACGAATTTTTAAGACACCATAAATATGGTTATGTATATCAATACGGTCTATACTATGAATGTCGAGATGTGTCTTTAAAAAATTGTCGAAGTAGAAGTGGAGCATGCAATTATTAAAAAAAACCAGAAACACGGAACTCGAAAATCAATACTTTGAATTCAATTACATGTGCTTATATTCATAATGTTCAGTTTTGCAAGTATTCAATTCCTGAAAAATAAATAATGCGTAAGAATATTAATAAATTCAATATTCTAGAAATACAGAAATTGAATATAGAGTGCAACATTATATGGATTCTGATTAAGATATCAATTTGAGAATATATCAAAGACAGTTTTTTCATACTGAAATGAAGGTGAGGTGCCTGTACAAAAGAAACATAATAAACAGAAAGACAGTGACTTTGGATGGTTAAATGGGAGATTCTAATTACACGTTAGTGGTGCAAAAGATATTTCTTAATAATTTAGGAAAGTCGCGGGGATCGTTAAGCAGCCAAGACGGAACATTGATACCACTGAAACAAGAATTAATGATCTGTGCCGGCTTGAAAAGAAATAAGCAAATTGTATTCGACTGAAGTTTTGGGATGTATACTGGAGTGTGCTCGCGATGCATGTTTCCCATTCTAATCGAAAAGGATCAAATCATTGCAATGCAAAACAATTTCATGACGAATATTCTGTATACATCTAACATAGAATAGGCATTATTTTATATACTGTACATATCAACTTGCATATGCATGATTCTATATATCTTGAGTATTTTTAGGATATTCATATGCATTGATCAATCTTTTGTCGAGGAAAAGCGGTGTCTAACAAAATATAACAAGTGGTACTTATTTTGTAATATTATAGCCCAACTTTCGTCATTTTGGTCATTTATGTGATCATCAACCAGTTACCATCGCATTCTCTTGGTATGATTGATTCATGCCACAAACCAGATATATGTTTTGAAATATCACCTTATTTTTCGGTATAACACCAGTGAATAAACGGGTAACTGGTGATACTTCACAGGTAGAAATGTAAAAAAATTATGTTTAATTTTGAGGTTCTGTACATGTATCTCGATATCCAGTATGGTAATCAAAATTTGTCCCGAGGAGAAGAATAGGAATGTTTCAATATAAATTCATGTGTATATAAAGAAAAATAACAATATGCAGAATACTAATAGATAAGGAAAAGAAATACAGGGGATATACATGTAAGTGTGATAATAGGAACACTGGCAATGAATTCCTCATTCACTGCATGAGTACAATTAGACAATATTGCGCTTACTGTGTCCTCCGCGATCTGTGGTGTTTCCTGATGAATAAGACGAAAGGACACTATGTTATCAAAGCTGAAGGCTTATTTTAACAAAACAGTTCATATGTGATAATTATTATTCCTGATTTAAGAAAGGAAATTTAATGACATACATATTTAAACACAATTAATTCTCTTATATGTCTTCACCTCCATGGCCTTTAAAACGACTACGATCGTAAGATAATGATGTAATTTTGTTATCAATAGTAATAATAAAAAAAATTGATCTTAGTCGTACAATTTTACAGCATAAAATCAGTCAGCGAAATTGGAATTAAAGATATCATAGTCATGTTTGGCATTGGAAGGAAAAACAACCCAAACAAAAACAAAACAAAAAGGATAACCATGCACTGTTCAAGCAATACACCTTTGATCAGTAATCAATCACACAACACGAAGGACTTGTAACTAAATTATATTTCAACTCATCTACTGCCACCATCATCAAATGACATAATATGTCGTTGTTAGTCCCTTTCCTCAATGCTCAAAATAAAACTCAATCATGCAAGTCCATGCACTACGTTAAACTAAATGCTGCAATACACACATCCAAATCCATCATCACGAATGTTCGGGATCGACATGCGACAAACCTCTCGATTGGGTTCGGGATCATGATTTCCATCTGGTAATGGCGTCTGTTGCAGGACTCTAGAAGGGGAAAGCGGTGGCAGAGAAGGAGACTCAGAAGCCCGTTCGGAGGGCACTGGAGACTACACATATCAATAATAAAACCGTCATAATGCAGTGCCGTATATATAGGTTTTATCGTTATATGAAACAATAATGCAAATTGTGCTGTTTACGGTAACTTAAGAATAACTTAAGGAATAGTCAACCAACGTTATTTCATTGGATTTATGTATATCCAATAGATGTAAATATGGACTTATAAAGTATCAGTGGACAAGTTTTGTATTGATCAATGTAACAGGTCACGTTAAAGAGTTGTATGTGCGTATGCAGATACCAAATTCTCCATGACCGCAGAAATAATTTATGTCGTATTCAAATTTGCTTATATATACGTGTCCATACCTGCAAATGCAACTAGATAATCCTACGGATAGCCATCATTCTATAAAATGCGAAAGTTCTATATGTTGTGGTATCAGAATTCAAATTTCACTGCATGTTTTTAATGGGGACAAAATATGCAATCACTCAAAATACAAACAGTTTTAAATTTATGTTTGGATCATCGACATAACGTGTTGCTACCTCTGTAGCATGACTGGCCTGGGAGTTAAGGGGTTTTATCTCTGGCCTAAAGCAAGCTTCATGAGAACAGGACATTTACAACCAATGTGTAAGTGTAAACAAAACGGTCTGACGTGATTTAAAAAAATACTGTAATCGGTATTCATCATGCATTATTCGTTCAAAACAACTGTGCTCTGAGTATTGGAAAGAAAGATGGAAAACCATATACCATACCTGATGATGGGGAGGCTCAGGGGAGGCGGCTGGGCGAGGCTAAAAACCACAAACACACAGTCATCTACAGCAAATACTATACTAGCAATACAGTCACAAACACAATGGACTACTTTAACCATCGTAATAGAATACAGACGTTTTATATGCAGTGTGTGGTCTACATATACAGCATGAAAATTCTGAATTGATTAAACGTTATTTCAATCAAAAACTAAACTCCTCTCTGGACATGCACTGACGTACTACATCACGCACTTGTCTGTTGCTTATATATTCAAAATAGGAAGGAAACATCCTCTAATGTATATACAATCATTATGTAAGGCTCAAAAGTTGAACAAAGGTGTATCTATATAGCATGTCTTAAACGTTTAAACATATATATTCTGCAACAAGTTTTTTAAAATCCTGTTTGAAATGAGAGGTGCAAATCTTCAATATATTTCATTTTCGCATGAAGATTAATTCTGTTGTGCATGTGATAAGTAATGTTGCATCTTAAGATTTTACTATGATATATATGAGAACGTCTACTATACAAATTGTAAACTACATCAAATAAACAAGCGGCTGCAGAATTCCAGTGTTTGTGCAACCATCTTAATTTTTTTTTCATTATGATGCGTGAAAACTTTCATTGAATTTATTTTTATGTTTTATATATATGTTTTGTAAGTATGATTGAGCAAACTATTATACACCTTTTGCAATATGCCATGGCAAACATTTGGAAATCTGAATGAGTGCGTAATCAATGCTTAAAGTATGAATAATCTTGAATGAGAACTAACGTTGTTTAGAATTTCACAAACTAAACCAAATGCTAAATGATAAAGATATGCAAAAGCAAATCTAAGCACATTTTTATTCCATATCTCTGCAAAATAGGAGATGTATATCTTTCATTTGTGCATAGCTTAAATAACGTTGACCGAATCATGTTACGTGTTTAGGATGAAAAGAAAGAAACAAAAAGAATCTGAAAAAAAGGTACGAATTTAAAATAAAAATTGTCTTTACTACATACAAAGGAATTTAAGTCAAAACTGGTAACACTCACAAACAACAATGGCACCTATACTAGCATCTTTGTAATACTTACAGTGATTATGGCAGTTTTTTGTCTTCTGAGTAATTTTACGACATCCAAGAATTTCTACTTTCTGCTAAACGCAAGAGGCGTCGTCTTTTACCATCCTATAAAATATCAAAAGAGCCTTTCTGTCATTAGATTTTTTAAATGAAAATATTATATTTTTGAGAATTAAGGTTACAAACACACCAAATGAATAAAAAGGTCAACCATAATGCATTTTTTGCAGGAAAGAAGCAAACACTTTTGCCCATGCGTTTTCATTCGTTTTTAAGATGCTATCAAATAATAATCTCATCGCAGCAGTGGTATACATGTAAAGGAATAAAAAGCGTCTGAAATCAACATTTAAAAAAGGGTGATATTCAACTTCAAAATGTATTAAGTGATATACGTGTATAGGAATAAAAAAAAGTCTGAAATCTACAGTTTAAAAAAAGTGATTTTCAAATTCAACATTTGTTAAGATTGTATTAAAAAAGAAAAAAAAAAGTATCGTTTCCACAAAATTATATGATTCTTAAATTTGAACTAATTTGTAGAAGAAATGGTTATATTTTTTATGTAGCAACGCAATGAGAACATGATTATTTTGCAAAAAGTAAGAAATATTGTAGTGAACGAGAAATACAAATTTGTGTTGAAAAAAAGTATAAAATAATGTTTACCGCCTTATTTGAAGTTAGTAAAAGTTTCCCCATCTATGTTCTGAGTAGGTTATACCCTCTTAACAAAAGTACGTTTTGTTACATTCATTTCAGTGTTTACTATCCATTGACCACATTAGCAACACCTACCAAATCTTTGTGAGTCGGATCCGCTCCCCAATGTAGCAGCTGATCCACCACGTTGTACATTTGATTATCTGGTCTTAAACTAGTTTTCTTTATTGCCAAATTGAGTGGAGTATCCCCTTCCTTTGAGAGATAAAAATACATGTAGAATGCATTCACTTCACTGTTTATTGTGGGAGCAAAAGCTAGTACAGATGCGACCATTTCTAACCTCTCGCCCAACCAGTCATGGAAAGCGGTCATGAGAACTGCTCTAAGTTAACTTAGAGCAGACGCAAAGCGGTCATAAAGCAGTCATGAGAACTACTCTAAGTTAACTTAGAGTAAACACAAAGCTGTCATAAGCAGTCATAGAGCTGCTCTACGTTAACTTAGAGTCGGTCTTAGAGCAGACGCGAAGCGGCCATAAGCAGTCATAGACCTGTTCTAAGTTGACGTCGAGCGGTCATAGATTAGAGCAGCTCCGATCAAGAATTAGAACAGCCCTGTGTACATATAATTAACCGCTTTGGAAACTGACAGCTCATTTTAAAATTTGCAAGTGAATGGTCAGTATCAGTGAAAATGCCTGTGGATTTGAATAGACTGCCTTTTTACATGTACATAAGACAGAGACTTGTTAATTTAAGAAGCAGTGGGAAGACATTCGTTCAAGTACAGAACACATTGTCAGAATCAGAAGGTGTAAAAGTTTCTCGGTTTGTCATTCTTGAAGTCATGGTGTATGTGAAATACCAAAGTGATAGCAATTAGAGTTGACCAGGGTTTGAATACTTAGGTATATCAAAGGTGACATTGCTTTTTGTAAATTGGCTTCATTCATGAATGTTTTTATAGCAATCAAGACATATCCCATCTTCAAGACACACCAGTGAAACTACTATAGTCTAATCCCTCATTATGACACATACATGTAATTGTAAATTCCTGAGAATGATTATTACCTATCATCAAACAATAAACACCAAAATGTACGCTGCTTGGTCTTTATCCCATTTGGGTTTTTACAGATGCCCTTCTTTCGCGCTGGAAGTTGTGTATTAAACAAAAACTCCGGAGCGTTGAGGGAAAAGATGATCAATATCCCGAAACATGATTAAAAAGGTAAGTTGGGTGCGAGTGGCATACATGTAATTCTCGTTCAATATCCGCACGTATATTTTAAAATAGCAAAAATACCGAACGGACGTTCAATCTGTAATAAACCTCAATTTCAATTTCTGTTTAGCGGAGTTTTTTTTTTATTTATATATTTTTTTATAACCAAACCAGACTTAATTAATAACATCTGTTCTGAATGAACTTGGAGCAGTCGTAGAGCTGTTCTAAGTGAACTTGAAGCAGTCGTAGAGCAGTCAGCAAAGCTGTTCTAAGTTAACTTAGAACAGTCATAATGCAGTTCTAGAGCAGTCAGCAGAACTGCTCTACGACTGCTTTAAGAGAGGTCTGAACTGGTCGCATCTGTAATATATGATAAATATACAATTTTCATTATATTCATGAAAACCCAATAATTGTGCAAAATTCAAATATAATTTTGAAACTTATAAATTAACATTATAGTTTTTTATCCTACATGCATTTTAATTTTTATTTTCATACGATCCCTATGAAAATGTTTTGATGTATTTTGAACGCTTACATAGTCCCTGAGGTTAACGTCGGCTCCGCTCTCTACCATTTTACCCAGGAGGTTGAGGGCTGGATGTTGGTACAAATTGGTGAACATGTAATGAATGGCGCCAGCGCCATGCTGTAAGAAACAAAGCACATATGAAAACCTCTATCCAACCTCAAGAATCTAGCAATAATAGATACACATATAAAGATAGAGGACAGTGATTAATCTCCAAAATCCCGCCAAAAATAACAGTACAAACACGGACTCATGGAAACACGTCGGGTGGGATCGAGTGTCTAGGAGGCGTAAGCATCCGTTTTTGACTGGTCACATTCACCGTGAGCCCTCTGTCTTGATCAGATAAACTAATATCATTGTACAGATATTGATATTACAATATCTAATTTTCTCTAAGACAAACTAAACATTCATTTGAACACTACACTTATTCCTCATATTTCAGGTTTGCATCTAACATGTTTCTTTCTATAATCTATGGCTACACCACGCTGTCAACATGCAAATGTAAAGATAACAAACGGTTAATAATGTCAAACCCTATGCAGATTACAAAAGATTTGGGCAAAAACGGACCCCCCTGGATATACTAGAGGTGGGATCAAGTGTCTAGGAGTAGTAAGCACCCCCCTGTTGACCAGCCACACCCTTCGTGAGCTATATCTTGATCAGGTAAATGGAATAATAAGTAGTTAAAATCGGTGTATAAAAAGTCACCTGACAGTTATGAAACACGTCAGACAATATAATTTGACCCAATAGCAAGTTGTATCTACTCTCGTGTGATTGTTGTAGTGTTTATACAACAGTGTAGATTATCGACCAATCTTTCTTTCAATTAATATAGAATACGTATTTAATGACACATTTAAACAGTTGCTTACTTTATTGACAAAGTTGCAGTCCGCCCCCTGTTGAACACAGTCCAGTGCTTCCGCCTCGTTGTCGTTCATCACCGCATCTATCAACCGTCCCTATGATAAGACGGAATAAGGTATATCAATTTCGATTATCAAACATGATAAAATCAAACATCATATTTAAGCAATTTTGGAGCGAAATGGTTGTCTCCTAAACGTATATGAAAACTACTATAAGATACTTTGGTCATCTTCATATAGAAAACTAGCAAAAGCAGTCGAACTGTATCGAATAATTCTTAAGTATTCTTAAGTACGGTATTTTTGTATAGCACCATGTGGCATTCTCGTTTGCCAATATACACTGTACATACCCCATATAAATCTCCTATTGACTTTGTGTAGTAATTGCGGGCTTCCTCGGGAGACATCGAACCATCTAGTACATTAGCAAGCTCAAAATATTCCTGGGCCATTGCTAAATCATACGGTGTTCGTAGACTCTAAAATATAAATGATTTGTAGGTATATTTCTAATGAAGAAAACATTATTTTAAAGTGTACATCACCGAACATATTATAGATTAGTATGTCGAAATACCCTGTTTCGTATATCGAGATCTGGATTGTGCTCTAGGATCATCAAACATGTCTGGAAAGCCAATCTTAGAACGGCATGTTTGATGACGAGATGGAGGACAGTGTCCTCTTCTGTGGTTGTTGTGGCGTTCACGTCACTTCCGGTTTTAATAAGGGCAGCAATAATAGATTCCATGTCTTCCCTCCCGCTGGTTGCGACAACATGTAACGGCATCAAACCATCCTATAGTGACAAATATAACGTAAGGCATACTATGATGACAAGGAATAACTCCACACCATCTACATGTTGTCAAATTCAACAGACAGGTATTACATAATAAATACACAGAGTAGTTCTAATTCTTGAAATATTCTATTAATGATATAGATTAGATAATAAGTACCTTGATCACCATGTTGACATTTCCCCCCACCAGTCTGGTCAGCTCCTCGGCTTTCCCTTCCAGACAAGCTTTGTAGATCTGTTTCTTTACAGAAAATAAAACTGATTCAGAAAACTCTACACTCATAACCCAAACTAAAGACTAAAGTGCCATGTAGCGACAAAGTATTTCATTTGTCTTCATACTGTACTTAATAACTAGTGCCTTTTTGCGAGTGATTAAAAGTGTTTTGTCTTGCAATGAAATGCATGCAAGGACAAACCCCCTTAAATGATCATAAAACATTTGATAACTCCTTATATGACGACCTACTGTACATGTAAGTGCATTGAACTTTGTATAACATCATAAAGGGTATGATTTAATATCATTCAAATGAAAGCTACCAAATGAATTTACAACGGTCCTAAATGGAATTGATGCCCATATAATCTTCCTGAATGCGATATATTTGAAATATCACATAGTCTACAAGCCCTGTATGATATAGGTACCCCAGGCCAACTAACCTTTCTAATTCATTATCCTTAAACTTTGACATAAATGATCTTGGTCCAACATAGAAAATGTCACAAAGAATAAGTTTTTAATGAGCATATACATGTGTAAAGCTGAAGGTGTAATGAAATATTTCCTTCCATGCAAACATTCCTGTAAATGAGATCAGTTACGGCAGCAGGGATGGAGTAATTGTAAATGTATTAGCTGTATTTAGATACATTTTTAAAGTCATTGGGTATATATGTAATTGACTTCGCTTTCAGTTAAAGTAATTGAATGTATTCAAATACATTAAAAAAGTCAAGCACCTTCAATTACATTCTTTATTCAAACTTAAACGAATGGAAGTATCTGATAGAAATAGTGTTAGATTGTTGCACTGATTTGTCATGGGGTGTCTATGCAAAAATTGGATGTCTCATTAAGTAACTGACAATATCATCACTGTCATTGAAAGTATTTTTAAAATTACATTTTGAATGTAATTGACCCCATCTCTGATCGGCAGATCACTTTGATTCCATATACAATATTCAACGGCGCACGCATCAAGATGTACAATATTTGCTTACTATATATTTACATTTACAATGGGAATGCTTTTTGCCTTCGATATCTTTTTTATTAATTGAAATGAGAGTCATTTCCTCGTGAATGTTAACAATGTGCATTTAAGTCTTGATGAATTCAAAGGCTGGGGTTACTCCGAAAAAAAGTGAAGTGCAGATATGAAGATAAATTCCTTTTTGGAAGTCCATATAAGGGCTTGGGCGGGAACGCGTCATGCCAGTACTTTACATGTAACACACTTCATGAAGTAAGCTGGCGTAAAAGGCTGCAGTTCATACTCTCATGGATTATCAAAAATGAAATTTATTCCTTAAAGTTTGAAATCTAATTTTCAGGTATTTCCATTTTGCTTTATTCTGTTACATCTTTATATTAACAAATGATTGTACACCAAACAATGTGGGTTTTCTTCGCTCTGATGATATAATTGCTATTTATAGATATTTTGTTTGTATAAGGAAATATAAAATTACACATAATTTTATGTCAGATGTAAATTAATTCTATATAGTCCATACTTTGTTTTTGATAATGACTATGGAAATACATGTACAATGTAACATTATAATGCATGGTTATATTCTTTTCGAATCAGTTTTGTATAAATAAGTGTTGGTATAGTGTGTTACTTATGATGAGAAAGTTCTTATATTGAAACGATTCATCTTTATGTTTCAAGAAATTTAGGGAAAGTCTATCCTTGGGAATATATGATATACACGGAGATTGTTTACTTTTTTTGGATTTTTTACGCACGCACCCACCCATGCACTTCTGTGAATGCCGTGTGGCAAGCAGGCAAAATGAATACCGCGCGATATCACTTGCTCATTATGCGTCATTCGTACCACGTGATGTCCAGTGAGATTGCACCGTGTGTCGTATGGTGGCCCTCAGCACCACCCAGTTTTGATAGAACGTAAACAGATTATGTAAATCACGAATCGATTTGGACGATTTGTACATGTATAATCAGGGCCGTAACCAGGAATTTCCAATGGGGGGTGCACAAGGCCAAGGCAAGGGGTCTTTGGACTCCTTTAGCCTCCCAGATAGTCCAAGGCTAGCCCTGATATGGGGGTCCAGGGGGCGAAGCCCCCGGAAGCTGAGAGACTTTAGCATTTGCATGGGGTCTGGAGGCCCACAGTGGGTCCAAAACGGGCCTTAGTAGGGGGTCCAGGGGGCGAAGACCCCGGAAGCTGAGAGATGGTGGCATTTTCATTTTGAAATGGGGGTGCACTTGCACCCAGTGCACCCCCCTGGTTACGGCCTTGATAATGGAACCAATTAATTAAAAAGCTTGTCTGCACATTGCATGATTCGTATATTGTAAAACAGTCAAACAATGTTAAGGATCTTGATACAGACTAATTCATTTCCTTGCCTGTAACGACTAAAAAACCCATTTGCTGAGAGAAAACAATCCTATTAAAGACGGTGATATATCATCGCGTCAATCTGGTGTTGATTTCAAAGAAATTGACGATCGATCACCATAAAATATTAACATTAAAAGGAAACACGCAGTTTTCCGTCACTAAAACATGTAAACTTTCACACCATGACCAAAAAATGTCTTAACTTAGAAACAGCCAGATAAATGAATAAACAAATATAATCGAAGGGTTTTTAGAATCAAAGACAAAAACGTGCTAAAGGCATGTTCAAGGCTAGAGTGAAATAGTTAAAAATATTGGACTGTTTGTTTTTTAAAATGTTATCTCAGGAGCTAAATTTCGTCGGTGAAGTTCTCGTTAAAATATTTGTCTACCCTCAATTTTAAGTACCACGTACGCTCACGTTGCTGTTTTGTATATTTAAGTATCTACACACTTTCTTGGTGATTTAAATGGATTGCCTTAAAACTTATGGCTGTTTTTCAGACTGGTTAAATTTACTGTCAATTACTGAGTTTAAATATAAATTAAGGTCAGTGTTTTAAACTGGGACAAAAGCGGATTAAGGGATTCAAAGTATTTTTCTTCATTTTTATCAAACTATCTATATTGTATGTATTTTTTATTTCCGTGTATTTTGCATAGATGTTAAGCTCAATAAGTAGAGATTTATGTTTTATTACGCGAAAAAATAAGGTACTTATTCCCATGCCGATTTGGGACGTGAAATTCGTGGTAATGTTGTTTATTAAATATATACACACACCTCTTGTCAGATCAAAGTGTAAAATTAAAATACTACACGGAGTTCGTTCTTGCTTTGCTGCACATACATGGCTTAGAGAGAAAAAATACACATAGACACCGGGCACATCAAAGTCGAAATAGTGAAATACTGTAGCTTGTCAAAGATACCAATTTATTATTGTTCGTCAAACCTACTGACTCCCCATTGCCAAAAAACGAAAACGTGATTAAAATATTGTGATAGATATTGGACTTTTATCTGCACACGCTTTACGACTATGCTATACTCTTCGTTCTTACCTTTTCGTCATCGGAATCATCCTGATTATGTACTAACATTGACATTTTCTCTGGGTATTGTTTTAGTAAACACAAAGAAACTCCTCATTAAATAATCGATTCTGTTTTCCCTGGCTAGACTTCCTTAGATGTTTGCTCGCCATCATCTTGCTCCTTAGGAGACACCCGGAAACTTACGTCATCGGCCCAGCAGACGATCTCTAAACACGGACACTATAAAATCGAAATCAGAAAACGCCGGAGTTGCTCAGGTTTTCAGTAAGAAAAAATGAACGAAATATACCGATAACATATTTCTTCGGCCATTGATAAAATGTTGCTTATTAACGTATGGTCGGATTAAGTTTTAACCGTGATAAACAGGCATTTAAATGTCTGATTTTATCGTCCTGCATACCCGCTAAATTTGATAAGGCCAGTCATTTGCATTGGATACATGAAGTTACATTTAAAACACCGTCATAAGTGGCGCTCTGTGGATTTTAAACGAATGAAAAGCCTTGCCAACTCTTAGGGATGTGGTTTGTTTATTTAAAGAAAAACCCCAACAACTTTATACATTTTGTAACTACTATTTCACAACGGTTTACATTTTGAAATCAGGGAGAGAAAAGTTTCTTTTTTTAAAGAGACATACGCAATGTACATTTTTCTATCTCAGCATTGAAGACTTCCAATGATAATAATAAGAGTTACAGGAAATACACATATCATTCAATCCCTTCAGAATTATTTGATGATGATGAAAAATTATAATACAACAATTGATAGTGTTTTTGTTGTATGTATATGTACAGGTGTATTGCATTTACCTTCTTCAAAGAGAGGTAACTCAGAACTAAGTATAAATAATTGTGCACATCAAATTCTTCATCATCTCTCTTTGTTCCAAATCCAGATACATGTAATATAGTATGATTATTTTCTCAAAGAATACCTAAGGGTACTATGATTCTATAATAAGAATAGTTTTATAAAATATATACAGATAACGAACGTTGCGTGTGACCGTAAGTATCCACCAAATGGAAATCAGTGAGTACAAGTTTATATTTGATAAAGCGTAGAAAAAATGTTTATTTGGTTTGTTTTGAACATTTATTGAAGCTGAAATACATGTATATTCCGTAGTCAAAATCAGTGTATGATGTACCGTGTTGATATTCACATAGCACAGAGTGAAAAAGACACTTCATTGCAGCTACTAACTAGCAGCCAATAAGCCCGTAATTCTAAGCTAGCAGCCAGTAAAAAAGACCATCACAGTACTGAGAGTTCTAAGACTGAATTCCTAAAAAATATCAAATGTGATAATTTTTAGAAGAAATAATTAATAAAAATATTTTTAATTATAAATTTTGATACTTTTAGGCAATTAAGCTCATCTGAAAGATCACATGGGTGCTGTTAAAGGTTAGTATATATGTCAATCTAGTCGTTGAAGAGTCAACCAAAGGAGCATAGACACAAGGTAGGGGGCCCCTTGGACGATCCTTTCCCGTCCTCATTTTGGGGCTGTAGGAATACCACATGGGGCCTCAAGAGGGCAGGGTCACTTTTCATATCCCTATAATGGTTGACTTTGGGGAGATGGAATGAAACAATAGTGATGAAGGACAAGGAAACAACAACAAAGTCAGACAGACTGAGTCGCTAAATGGGGTCGCATAGGCTTATGAAAGCAATTGAGCTCACCTGAATAACACTAATTCTACAACATCAAGGTCAAATAACACCTTCACTCTTGAAGAGCCAACAAATGAGGATAGGAGCTCGCAGGACTATCATTTGCTGCCCTGATTTTGTGGCTTAATGGGTACCATTTTAGGCCTCGAGAGGACCGGGGCCACATTTCAGATTCTTGTATTTATCAAATTCTGGATGATGGAATAAAACAATAGATCAACCAGAGTCGATAAGTTGGGCTGAATAGGCATTTAAAGGCAATTAATCTCACCTGAACGTTTTTTAATTCTACAACATGAAGTTCAAATTAAATGAAGGTTAACAACGACACAACCTTTGAAATGTCAACAAAATAAATATATATGAAGGCAAGATAGAGGTTCCCCGGACTATGATTTCCCACCCTCAATTTGGGGCTGTAGGGGTTCTACCTGAGGCCTCAGAAGGGTAGGGCACATTTCAGATGCCTATAATGATTGAATTCGGAGTGATGCAATATTTCATGAGACAATAGTGATAAAGGACAATAGTACAACAAAGTTAAAGATACAGAGTTGTTAGATGTAAAGGCAAAGATAACGAACAGTGATCAATTTCGTAAGTCCTAAATAGAATACAAAAACAAGAGTTGGGCAATCACGGACCCCTGGACACACCAGAGGTGGGATCAGGTGCCTAGGAGGAGTAAGCATCCCCTGTTGACCGGTCACACCCGCCGTGAGCCCATAGTCTTGATCAGGTAAACGGAACAGTCCGTAGTCAAATCAGTATGTGAAAAACGGCTTAACAATGGCTACGAAACACATCAGACAGCATTTGACTCAATGATAGGTCATATTGGTAAACTAAATTGTTATAACGACGATAGAATTTACGAAATGCTGCCTTGACAGTTGAAACCCCTGCAACAACAACTAGTCTGTAAGTAGATGGAATGGATAGGCCTATATAGACAATATTACTCACTACCTGCTGGGAACTCAAGATGCTGGGGCACTTTTTAGATGCCTACAATGATTGAATTCGGGCTGAGGCAATAAGACAATAGTGATAAAGGTTAAGTGAAGAATAATGTCAAGCATATAAAGTCGTTAAATGTGTTTGCATAGATCTTTAAAGGCAATAAAGCTCACCTAAAAGATTTTTTTTATTCTATATCATAGCTCAAAACAATTGCTAATAACAACTTAAAATTTGAATAATTTACAAAACGAGTATGCAGGCAAGATAAGGCACCACCTAGACCATCATTGTCCGCCTCCACGGACCCTAGATACACCAGAGTTTGGATCAAGTGCTTTAATTTGGAGGAGTAAGCATCCCTTTCGTCTGGTCACACTTGAAGTAAGCCCTGTACCTTGGACAGGCAACGGAGTAATTCGTATTCAATTCGTATTCAATATCAGTGCATGAATAAAGACCTCACAATTTGTATGAAACACGTTAGAGATATCACAATCACAGATTTAATTGGCTTAGATTGCTATAACAATTATAGAATTTGCAAAAATACTGACTTTAAAACTTTTGTAACACTAACTGGTTTGTAAAGAGCTTGCATCGATTTAAAACATGATCATACGCAGAACAAGTTCTAGCATATCGGATATTCTGAGAGATAAATACCATAGGAAGGTGGCGGTCGAATTTTGAAACATCGATATTGGAAGTTGAGGATGGATAATGTGATGGGATAGTCACATAGTATTGAAAGACCTGATCAAAACGAAACAAATGAATCAAAACTGATAAAGGGATAAAAGAACGCAGTTAAGCTTATAGAACTCCTAAAATGGGTAAGATAAGCATTTATGCGCAATTTTGATGAACTTACTTGAAAGTTCATAATTGTATATCAAGTGTTTTAGTGAATCTTCAAATTAATGAGTTTCGCGGATCTAGCCGGTACTCGATGCTTCATGGTTTCAACATTGTCAGCCATTATGTATCTGACTTTCCTGTTGATTGTTTTTACACAGCCCTCGCGGGAAGTCATGTCTCAACTCCCCAGTACTCCCAAATTCATTTATTCCTCCTTGCTTTCTTTGAAGGACGAAAAAGGTGGATTCTGCCAATGGCCAGAGTAGGAGCTAAATGCTCCCACTGCTCCCCCCCCCAAGGTGACTAATTGAGGACACCAGAGCAGGTTCCAATAAAATGTTTAATGGGATAGGTCCTATATACTGAACTAGGATAATTGCAGTTATGCTGCTGTGGAAATGACTACTAGACTGATTTTGTCTTGCAGGGTATAGGCATTACTTTCTATCGCCTAGTGATATGTTCAAGATTGGAATGTTCATACGATCTCGTGAGTAGGAGAAAAGACAATACAGCCCATCGCATGGGATTCTATGTTGGTTTAATGTAAAGGCAAAGATAGAGAACAATGATCAATGTCGAAAGTTTAAATAGAATACAAAAACAATATTTGAGCAAACACGGACCCGTGGACACACGAGAGGAGGGACCAGGTGCCTAGAAAAAATGAAGATTTTAACTTAAACATGTCTCATAATCATTCCAGATACCAAAGCACTCCATGGACATAGCAGATTATGATTGTGGACTTTTGAGTCGTTTTCTATACAAAAAGGCGAAGTTAACATTGTGTCAAACGTAATCATAATCCAAAAAAAAAAACCCATACAAAATCGAGTGTAGGGCAACACGGACCTCCGACGAAAGCGAAGGTCGGATCAGGTGCCATGGAGGAGTAAGCATCCTCTGCGGACCGGTCACCCCCGCCGTGAGCCCTTAGTCGAAATAAAGTAACCGGGATTACCCGTAGTCAAATCTAGTAGGAAAATGACAATCTAACAAAGGGTATGAAACAAATCAGTCAACATATGACTTAGTGATAATTTGCAATCGCAAACAAGGTCATTAAAGCGACCGTAGAATTTGCGAAATGATGACTTTAAACGAGATTCGTTATAACCCTGCAGCATCAACTTTTTTGTTAGTAGTTGGTCTCGTTTTAAAAAGTCCTCATACGCATATCATGCTCTTGCGTATAGAATCCAAGGTAAACTACCAACTGCAAATAACCGAAATCCCGTGTCACAGCAAGCGTGACACTATAACGATAATTCCCTCCTCTCTGACTGTAAGCACCGAACATACTCGTAAATTTTGCAGGTGGATTCAATATCCCTTATAGACCTATGAACCCTATTTAACGACTCTCTCTGTCTATTTGGCTCTGTTGTTGTCTTACCCATTATAACTATTGTTTCATTCCTTCATCACCATTCAACCATTACATGGATCTGTCAAGTTGCCTTGCCCTCTTAAGGCCCAATATTGTACTCCTACAGCCCCAAACTGAGGATGGGAAATATAGTCCAAGGGTTATCTTAACTTTTGTCTACGCTCTTTTTTTCGACCCTCCATAGATTGAATTGTCATTAACTTTCATTGGGAACCATGCGATGCATCATTTGAAACTTTTAGGTGAGCTTTGTTGAATCCAAGTATCAAACTTTATAATCAGGAATATCTTTATTGATTATTTGTTTAAAAAATATCAAATTTGATCGATTGTTTAATAATCTTCAGTATTTCTGTGTAAGTACTTTCAGTACTTTGATGAATTTCCTTATTGACTGCTAGCTTCGACGGGCTTATTATCTGCTGGTTAATGACTGCTAGGTTTAACCTAGTAGACTTTTGCAATGACATCGGAGGAGGCCAGCTGAACAATCACTGCGAATGCAGCTTCCATCACCAATATTTGTACAGGAGACAGGACATGTTACGAGGCATCTCATAATGTTGTCACAGTGGTGGAAAGAAGATTGTGCGTCTGTCTCCGTAACCATGGTAGCTATGATCATCACGCTCAAACTGGCGACAAGGAGGATTGTCAAATTCATCTGCAATATAGGAAATTTAGATATATTTGTCTCGTTTTCGAAATTTAGAATATAGAAAGCCAATCCTGTATGCTATCGACTTCGTTCAGGCTTTTCTTTAGATCAAAATATATTCTTAAAGGTAATTACTTGCATATTTCATATTTTCTTGCCTCATTTAGATGAGATTTGGTATGATTTGAGTGCAATAATAACCTGAACCGTAGTAATAAACAATTGAATGACTAGCGGATAAACATAACACTACGCCACTTGTATTATGACGTAAATGGGAAGCAATGGATTTCCCAACGTGGAACGATGTTTGTTTATACATTGACAAAACGAGTTTTACTAAAACGTGCGACGTTTGGAAGAATTTTACTTTAATTTCAATTTTCTATTATAACTTGTTAATTTCACACGAGACACCTCAACAACGCTGTGTAAAATATAAATATAAAATCTAAATCTTTTTCAGAAATAACTTTCTTACCTTGACCATAATGAAGGTATAGCAGGGAAGCTTAGGACTGAGATCTAAAGCAATGTAGAGCGTCGAATACCTACATAAAAGACTCTTCATCTATATATACAATTTTTGATTAATCATACTTACAAATTTACTCTATAGGATATCCCAGAAAAGAATTAAATGAGGTAAGATCTATTTATATAGACAACCAAAAAAAAAAGAAGAAACCCCCCAAAACTCCAATAAGAATATACATGTATGTTAGCAAACATAGTATATCCGGTGAATTATGCTATTGAGGTGATATCTATATATCTAGAGACAACCCTAACCCTTTCTGAGGGATCTGAAATTTTGAGAAATACGGTACAATTTCCGGCGAGATGGTTTTAAAGGGACTGATTTGCGCTCCCTTTTTTATCATTATTGTTAGTATTTTTAAGTTAAACATTTAAAATACAAGATCAATAAGATATTTCTGACTTCCACCATGGTTACATTAAAGTCTTCTGGATCCAGGATCTGGATCTAAATCCAAATCCCTACGAACATTTCGTGGATACTTTCATAGACGAAGATACATCTTTATAGATTTCCATTTCCATTTAGTACGATGGTTTTGATTGGATCGAAACGAGAATTACACATCGATAAAACCGAAAACATGACGTCACAATACGCGCATGAAAACAAGCAACGTAACGCACGGAACTATTCAATTTTTTTTAAATTGTTCATACATTGAACAAATTGGAATTATAAGAATTAAACATTCTTTTTGAAGAATTTATCGATGTGTAACTCTTGGACATTTTACTCACAACTCAACATAAAAGTGCTTTGCACTTTATTCAGTTTGTGAGTAAAATGTCCAGAGTTTAAACATCGATAAATTCTTCAAAAAGAATGTTTAATCCTATAGTATTAATTCTCAAAGCGATCTGAACATTAGGTTTTGCATGAAGTTGATAACAGACCAATAAACCCACAAGTAAATAAATCATTTACAAATTGGATTATGTAAATACAAGGATAGGAGCAGTATTTTAGCCTTTACTCTGCGTTATTCGAACAAGACTCCAGATTTGTTTACATTTGCAGACAGTTAACGTTGCAATTATCTTGGTTTTAACTTTGTACAGACAAAAATAACTTTTGAATTGGACATTTTACCTTAAGAACTCTTAAAATATTATACAATCATACATTTATCATTAAAGCAGATTTATAACATTTTCCTATTGTTTTTATTATTATAAGTTTTTGGCTAAAACTTGTAAACAATAGGCAATAGAATGTGATTCTTAAAAGTGGAATACAAACATTTGTGGAACATTGCGAATCAGTCTTTTGAAAGTCACAAATACATCTACGTTTTGTTATGAATATTTTATCTTAAGGTATGCACAATAGAGGATAGGGTGATACTCTTTTTGACGGCCTTCATTATCTGCTCTTTGTACATGCACAACGTATGATGGAGTGGTTGGTTCCCATACATTATTGAATGGTGAGAGTGTATGCTTGAACTGATGAAATGATCCAATGTAATGAAGAACGAACATTCGTCATTTTTTTCCTACTCACACTCCTACCCGATTTTTAAGTTTGGAGAACAAAAAATTGGGTTTGATTTTTATAGACAGTGGTTAATTGGTTGATTGTACATGTATATTGTTTAGCGTCCGACTCGAGACACATTTACTCACATGGAAACGCCACCATTGTCGGTAAAGGGCTGCGAAATGTAAACCTATGATCGGCACTGAGGACCTATTTATTCTAACCCAAGCGGCAAAGCGACGCTAAGTGTCCTGGTCGACAGAAAACTGAGGATACAAGAAGGTTGACTGAACATCTGACGCCATTCCCTTCCTCGGGAAGGTTCGCAGATGGGGGAAAGATAAGGATTCGACTATCTTCGTCAAACCACCAGCATTACAGATGTTCTCATATACCCTTTCCCGCAATTTCGTAGGTAGGACTCCTCACAATTTACAAACATACCTCTTGGGTTGAAGGGCATAGCATTCTCCAAAAGAACTGCAGAAAATGATATTAGTAAAGATCTATATTCATCACAAAATTATGTCTGCATTATTTATAAATCTTAACTCGAAAGTTCAAGGGAAAAATGAATAATTTGAAAAACACATCATTTTATAGAGGTATTTCATGTATTTGCCCAACTCTTGTTTTTGTATTATATACCTGATCCTACCTTCGCTTTGTCGGAGGTCCAAGTTGCCTTACATTCGATTTTGTATATGTTTTTTGGATTATGATTACGTTTAACACGATATTACCTTCGCCTATTTGTATTTGGGACTTACGAGATTGATCACTGTTCGTTATCTTTGCCTTTACATTGATACATTGCTTATATTGGGTGATTAAACACCTCGTCAGTACAGGTAAATCGATTTCATGGGATGCGTTCAAAATCTTGTGTATTCTACATAAAGGCAAATATAACGAACAGTAATCAATCTCGTGTGTCCTATATAGAATACAAAGTAAGGGTTGGGCAAACACGGACCCCTGGATACACCAGAGGTGAAATAAAGTGTCTAGGAGGGGTAAGCATCCCCTGTCTACCGTCACACCCGCCGTGAGCCCATTGTCTTAATCAGGTAAAAGGAGCAATCCGTAGTCAAAACAGTGTATGAAAAAAGCTCAACAATTGTTATGAAACACATAAGATAGCCTTTGACCCAATGGAAGGTCATACTGTCAAATTAAATTGTTACAACGGCCATGGAATTCGCAAAATGCTGTCTTTAAACGTGACTGTTGAAACTCCTGCAACAACAACTTGTTTGTAAGTAGCCTGTCTAGATTTAAAAAAAGAGATCACACACACAGAAAAAACTCTTGCGTATCGAATAAGCCGAGAGACATACACACTACATTCGACTAAGGGCTCACGGCGGGTGTGACCGGTCAGCAGAGGATGCTTACTCCTCCATGGCACCTGATCCTACCTTCGCTTTTGTCGGAGGTCCGTGTTGCCCTACACTCGATTTTGTGTGTGTTTTTTGGATTGTGATTGCGTTTGACGCGGTGTTAACTTCGCCTTTTTGTATGCAAGAGATGATGAAATTTTGACTACATGTACATAAATATCGGAAGTTAACGAGCGGGAGCTAAAATCGTCCCGCTTCTCATAAAGTTAAGGTGCTAATTTCCATTAATATCTATGTTCAATAAAATATCCAAGTACGAAGCAGATATGGAGGACTCTGTGGTATCTTTTGTTTCGAGTTCGCTGGGATATATTGAATCGACATATAAATGAAAATCATTTGTATTAATAGATGCATAAAAATATTGTCAATATATCGAAATGTAGAATTATAGTCCACCGCTAAATATTCCTTCTTTACAAGTAGAAGCTTTTGAATGATATCTGATACTGATAATCTTAGAAAATGACACGAACCGAATTTTGAACTATATGTTCACAAAACATTATTGAAAATATAATAGGTTGTTACATAAGAATATGCTTTTTTTTTTACTGCTGATACAATGATATGAATAAGTTCTTTTTCTTCGAAATATTACTTGCATATTCTCGATATTACGATGTTTTCATTTGAATGTACTGGAAATCTTATATTTGTCTATATTTTATCATTGAGAAAATAAAATATGATAGATTAACACTTGCTGAAAAGTGAAGCTTAGTGCTCTTTAATTTTTTGATTAAAGAGTAGAATACATGCTTATTTAGGTCTTGGGTGAATTTCAGCGGCCGTTTGAAAAGAGAAATTTATATTATAATTCATAAAAGCATGGCATGTAATAATTTATAAATATCTTAACCCTAAGTCTCATGAATATATCTGAAAAGGATTCATCTTATCAAGAAAGAATTTACTATTAATAAGTATTATACTATTTCATACAGATCTGGGCAATCAATCTCATCCGAATTTCATTAAGTTTCAAAAACATTGCATTTGATGGATTTGTTTTTCGATATAAATTGTGTGACAAATCAAGTTTATAACGGATATAGGAAATGCCAGCTGACATGAATTCAGATAGTACATAAACTCCATTGCATGCGCACGATGTACGCCTTGTTTATTTTCACTTACATGTACCAATGAATCAACATTAAAATTAATGAAGCAAAGTATTTTACTTTTGAAAGTACATGAGACTAATCTAGATATATGAATCACGGAGGGTTTCACCAATCCACGGGATATGTTCACTTTTCTACGCACCTGATCCCACCTGTGGTATTTCCAAAATCCGTGTTTGTCGTATTATCGTTACAAGATTTGAACATAGATAAAGAATTCTACACCATCATAATTTTGCTATGTACTATGTTACTAGCTTAAAATACGGATATGTATTTAATTGCAGTGGTAAATTAGAAAATTCATACAAAATTAAGGATTATCTCCCTCAGGCATAGCTCTAATCCTTTAAGTTTTTGGCCCCAATCTTTGGCACTACATTGATCACTTTTATCAAGTTTTAATTTCATGTTTCGAATTTCCAACATTTCGGTTTGAGCATCACTGAAGATACATAATTTGTCGAAATGCGCATCTGGTGCATAAAATTGGTACCGTATATGATTTTTATTATGACCCTGGGTCGAGGCCTCTGCTGGTGGACTGTTAGTCCCGAGGGTCTCTACAGCCCAGTTGCTATGTACTATGTTACTAGCTTAAGTACGGATATGTATTTAATTGCAGTGGTAAAATTAGAAATTCATATCAAAATTAAGGATATCTCTTTCAGGCATAGCTCTGATCCTTCTAAGTTTTTGGCCCAAATCTTTTGGCACTATATTGATCACTTTTACAAGTTTTAATTTCATGTTTCGGATTTCCAACATTTCGGTTTGAGCATCACTGAAGAGACATAACTTGTCGAAATGCGGCATCTGGTGCATAAAAATTGGTACCGTATTATGATTTTTATTTAGAGCTTTCAATGTTACCTTCTTTATTGCTTAATTCAATTAGAAGTCCCTAAAAAGTTTGCTATACAAGTTTTTTTTAAAATATCTGTATATGTTTTGATGTTTTGATATTGCTAAAAATTAACATTTGATACCAAAGTACATTTGTATTACTTGCAAATATTTACTTATTTAAAATTCAAGAAAAAAAAATAAATAAAACTGCACGTACAAAATTTTGATAATTAGTTCATTAAAAGTGCAGAATATAAAAAGTTGTATAAAAAGATATTACTTGTGTACAACCCTAATTATAAATTTTTTATCCATCAGAATTATTTGATTCTTTTTTTTAATATTACTTGACTACTCTCCGATAATTCCATAATATTTGGATCAGACATATTCTATAGAATGTACTGGAAATCTTACTTTTGTCTAATCTTATCAAGAAAATAAATATTCTCAAATATAAAATGGCGAAGTAACAAAGTATTAAACGTAATCATAGTCCCAAAAACACATACAAAATCGAGTGTAGGGCAACACGGACCTTCGACAAAAGCGAAGGCAGGATTAGGTGCCATGGAGGAGTAAGCATCCTCTGCTGACCGGTCACATCCACCGTGAGCCCGTAGTCGAAACAAAGTAAAAGGGGTTACCCGTCGTCAAATCTAGTACGAAAATGACAGTCTAACAAAGGGTATGAAACAAATCAGTCAACATATGACTTAGTGATATGAGTGATAATTTGTAATCACAAACAAGGTCATTAGAGCGACCGTAGAATCTGCGAAATGATGACTTCAAACGAGATTCGTTGTAACCCTGCAACATCAACTTTTTGGTTAAAAGTAGGCCTCGCTTTAAAAAATCATGTTAAAAATGTTATAGATTATCAAAATGTGAAAAACTGCAGCTTGGTGGGTTTATTAAATTATTTTTCATTGAAATGCTTATTTCACATGTTTACGAGAGAACCCTCGTATATTGGTTTATGTTAATTTCAGGGGCAGTTTAAGAAAACAATTTTATATGATTCCATTATCATTCACAAAAGCATATCATGTAATTATTGATAATAAATATCTTAACTCAAAGAATCAATTTCTCGAAAGGACTCCTTTAATCAAGAGAAAATTTACCATTACCATTAATACATCTGGGTCTAGTTTCATAAAAGAATTTGATGCGACTATGGGCTCACGGCGGGTGTGACCGGTCAACAGGGGATGCTTACTCCTCCTAGGCACCTGATCCCACCTCTGGTGTGTCCAGGGGTCCGTGTTTGCCCAACTCTTGTTATTGTATTCTATTTAGTACTTGCAAGATTGATCCCTGTTTGTTATCTTTGCCTTTACATGCGAACTGAAAATGTTTTAGATGTATTGATTGTGCATTGTTTTCTTTGCATCGCGAGATAGAGCAAGAGAAGGTCCAAGAACGCACCGTAAAGTAGCCAGAGGTGTCATTCTTCCAGGCCGGCTAAATCGTGTGCGCCGTATTTGGTCGTGGGAGGGCTAGGAACACGTCTTGGCCAATTACCTTATTTATTTACGAGACAATTTTTATTTTCAGCTCTCTTTACGAGGCCAAACATGTATTTATTTATCAGGCTCTCTTTTTGAGACCAATTTTATTTTCGCCTCTCGTTAATAGCCCATATTTATTTTCAAGCTCCCTTTTCAAGACAACTTTTATTTAGAGTTCTTTTTACGAGGCCATATTTATTTCAAACTCTCTTTACGAGTCCATTTTTATCCTGGGTTCTCTTTACGAGATCATATTTGAAGTTAATGAAGCTGAGAAAGATTGCTGATATTTCAGTGTTTATCAACAATGATATTCAAAGCAACAGCTTTCCAGAGCTGTTCAACCAATAGCCAGGAGAGTATTGCTAGCACAAGCATGCATGACAATACTCTTACACTGACGGACAATACAGGTATCCATGATGTAACAAAAAATGCTATTCAAGAATCTGTTGCATCGGCAACTGTTAACCACACGGAAATATGCATGTACGACAACAGGTGGCTTCGTGAGTACATCAGTACAAATTGATCCTCGTGTGTCTAATAAGATTAAATTCAAATTTTGGTCTAAACAGTTTGTCATTTTTTGTCAATCATTTATCTAAAGATTAGAGAAACAACGGACAATTATCTATTAATATTGAACAGAGTGATAATTCCGGTTAGCTAACCATTTACCAGATACCTTAAACAACAGAGATTGATACAATGGTGTCCACGATGCATGACTGGATTACTGCCTGGAACAGGCTTTCTGCTATATACACTGTTTAAAATATCCCGATGAACAAGCTAAGTTAGCGAAGCATTTGGAAGATGTAAGGAACATTGCAGATGCAACGGGCAATTAGCAGACTTACATGCATGACATTGACTTTAGAACACTAATATCACAAGGGCAGGTAGAATGGGGGACATTCACATCGAGTTGCATGTCAATGCTAGACTTCCAATCACTCACATCTCAAAACAGACAACCAATCGATATTTGACAAAATATATTCCCAAGGGTGCCTGTTTTCAATATCACTTGGGTAAATAGTGTACAGCAGGACAGACATTCCGCCTCCAACACAAGTGTTATACTTCTACTTGTGGCGGCACACACCCATTTACCCATTGCTTGATACAGATCCAGCAGCTTTTCGTGTCTTACTACGATTTAAAGACCAGGCAGTTTACACTAGACCTTTCGTGTTAATGACATTATTATTTACAAAAGGAAGAGCTGATCTCCGAGATATTTGCATTGTCAATTTTAAACTAAAATTGTTGCTATCACGTCATCATTTGTTAGGCTTTATTCATTGTACAATATAACGGTGGTACATGTAGCAAATGTTGAAGTTTCCTTAAAAATATTCCAGTATTGCGGAATTTTTTGGCTAAGGAAGAAGTTAAGAAATATTTTAGTTGAATGAGCAGAAGTAGCATATAAAGTGCAGTAAATTTGTTATAAAATCAAGGGAACATACTAGTATATGGATATCAGTGGTAAAGAAATACCTTCATCACAAATACTGTACGAAAAAAAAAATAAATATAAAAAAAATACTTGTATAGAAACATGCAATATTGTAATATATTCAATGAAATGATACGGTAGGTCTGGCAATGTAATGACAAATAAGATTAAAATTATACTATTTTCACGCATGAAACTAGATAGTAGTACTTAGGTCATATGTAGTGCAAAGTGTTGTTGAGAAACGTAATCCCGTGGAGATCCGGGTTAAAATAGGTCCTAGTACCCCTTGCTTGTCATAAGAGGCGACTATATGGAGTGATATTTTCGATGGGATCGGAGCAACCAAAGCCAAGTGTCACAGCAGGTGTTGCATGATAAAGATTCCCCCTGCTCAAAGGCCGTAAGCGTCAAATATAGGCCTAAATATTGCTGTCCTTCACTGGCAACGATATCATCTTCTAACCAGTGAAAAATTCTCGAACGGAACGTTAAACAGTATACAGTCAATCAGTTAACTTTGTTTGTAAAAGTCACCATTGATCCTGATTCTTCGGAATATTGAAAGTATTCAAAACAGAAAGGTGATTTTGAAGAATTTCATCTTTAGTCAGATTGCTAGGAGTATACGTAGGATTCCCAGATGTTAAGTAAACCCTAGTTCATTTAAAAGACAAGTATTTAT
>CAJDSM010000224.1:3309-13779 GCA_903981925.1 Ostrea lurida
GGGGGGGGGGGGGGGGGGGGGGGTAAATACTGTATTTATGTCTATAAATGTTGTAGTGACATTTGATGGTAGAGCTCTACTGAGATGCCTGTCTTTAGATGTATTACGGATTTACGGTACAGTGGTGAAATATCGGACTTGCCCAGTCGTTGAATGACCAGCCCTTTGACAGCTTCTTGAGCGAGGACTTATTAAATAGTATTACACCAAGGAGGTATTTGGGAGAGGGTCTGCCCTCTTCTACTTGGAAAGTTATTTTTTATGAAATTACGAAACTAAAACAATGTTTGGTTGAAAGAAATGAAGTACAAGACTTGCCATCTAAATTAGATCACAAGTCTCCCAGGCTACTAGTCTTACAAGATTCACTAACCTGATAAAAACATTTCCAGCTACAGGCTAGTGTTGATGTCAAACCATGGAAATATCAACGAAATCTTGACAATTGTAAAGTTCAAATACATTATAATATTACATGTAGCTCTGACATGGACTTACTTGAGCATCATTTGTGAATAGATAATGGAAAAACCCCAAGGGATTCTGAAAGAAGTATATTGTGAATTGAAAATGACAGGGGCACGGTATGGATATTTTAACATCGTTTTTATTGCATCTTTTAAAAACTTTCACAGCCTGTTGATTTTCTACTACGAATCAAAATCTCTGTCGGATTTCAATGCATATAAGAGCTATACTGGTTTCTAGATTTTGATTTGAACTTTGATTTTTTAATTTAGTTATTTTTTTAACTCAAATCTGACCAATGCATTTAGGAACTTGTGCCCTGAAAATCTAAAATTATTTTTTCGTTTAGACAAGAACTAGATTCTCTTTAAAGGTGGTTTGTTGTTATTTGTCAAAGTTCTCCTCCATGAAAAAATTGTGACCTTGAACTGATATCTAAAGGAAAAGGCCCATGAAGGGTGAAAATTGGTCCTGCGAAATGATCAAAATTAAAGTGAAGTTTCTGCACAAATGATAGTCTACATTGTAGTTTATCAGGATGGTAAAAATCTTGGTTTTGTATTGGTGTATCTGAGATCCACTGTCCCATCATGAAGTACAAGAATTTGCTTAAACTCACCACATTTGTTTGTGATAAAATGTCTAAATTCCAAATAGATCTAGAGTACAGAACTGGACCAGGGACATATTATCAACATGTGTTTGTGAAACACTAATGCCCCCGTATTCCACATGCCACTGGAAGGGGCTAATGTCATAAGGATTATGCATGTGAAATATGAACGGTCTTTCCCTTACCATTCAAAAGTTTTGGCCAAATTGAATGTTAAAGTTTTTTTTAAAAAGTAGGTAAAAGGTCAAGATCAGGAGGTAAAAAATTGTGGCACCAGATGAAAGGGCTGGTTATAAGGAATACACATATGAAAGACCAGCTGTTGTCATTCAAAAGTTATGAGCCAATGTTAAAGTATTTTAAAAAGTAGGTCAAATTTTAAGGTCAAGGTCAGGATCGAGGCAATTAATATTGCAACCAGATGAAAAGGGTTTGTCCACAGGCACTTGACATTTTAAGTATATTTCATTGAAAAAAAATCTTCCCATAAACTATTTTTTAATCAAATATATTTAAAAGGTCAAGTGCCCATGGACTTTTCATAAGGAATACACATTTGAAATATGAAAGCCCTACATGTATCTCTTGCCATTCAAAAATTATGGCCAATGTTAATTTTTTATAAGAGGAGATCAAAGTTCAAGGTCGGGAGGTCAAAACTTTTGGTACCATCAAACAGGTCTTGTTATAAGAAATGTACATGTGCAATATCAAAGCCCTAGTACTTACCATTCAAAAGTTATAGGCTATGTTAAAGGTTTTTTTAAAAGTAGGTCAAAGGTTAGGAGGTCAGACATTTTTGTATCATCGGAAAGGTCTTGTTATAAGGAAGGTGCATGTGAAATGAAAAGTAGGTCAAACTTCAAGGTCGGGGAGTCAAACAAATTTCTACTAACGGAAAGGTCTTGTCACAAGGAGCATACGTGTGAACTATTAAAGCCCTAGAAAGTCATAGCCAAGGTTAAAGTTTCAGACAGAATGACAAGACAAAAACAATATGCCCCCCGATCTTCGATCACGGGGGCATAAAAATCTAACCTTCCTGGTAATATTTAAATTGACACTCCCCCCAAAAAATGGTCCAAGATTGTGCTCTACGTGAAATTTGGACATTTGCGGTTATATCAATATGTGGCCTACACTTTTCCATGCTTTGATTGTTGCATGAAAAGGCGAAGATAACAAACAGTGATCAATCTCGTAAATCCCAAACAGAATACAAAACAAGAGATGGGCAAACACAGACCCCTGGATACACCAGAGGTGGGATCAGGAAAAGTAAGCATCCCCTTTCGACCGGTCACACCTGTCATGAGCCCGTTGTTTTGATCAGGTAAACGGCGCAATCCGTAGTCAGAATCAGTGTATAAAGAATGGCCGAACAGTTGCTATGGAATGCGTTGCACAGAATTTGACCCAAAGGCAGGGTATATTACATAGACCATAGAATTTGCAAAATAAAATTGGGTTGTTAGTTTGCTGTTAATGTCCATGTTCAATGAAATATCCAAATACGAAGCAGATATGGATGACTCTGTGGCGTCTTATTTCTATCACCAGGATATATCAAATTGACAGATAAAGCGTGCATGGTCTAAATGCTGGATTAATTAAAGGCACTGCTAGAATTTTTTTTCTCGGGTAGAACCGTTTAAATTAATTCTGCCTCACAAGAATATATTAAAAAAAAAAAAAAAAAAAAAGAAAAGAAAAGAAAAAACAGGTCAGCTAACAATTAGGGAGCACAATGCATGCCCCTGACATTTCCATCAGACTGCTGGGAGACCTGGTCACCAAAAACTACATAGATGTTGTCAATTGATGAGGAACTCCAGCATTGCTTTAATATCAACTTCAGAATACATATGTGTAGAATCAGTGAAGTTTAACAAAGTATTTTTTTTGTTTTTTGTTTTGTTTTGTTAGAATGACTGATCACTAGATATGAATATTTCCTTCTTCTAATTTTGTTGAAGAGGCAATAATGTTAAAAGGCCAGTCTTTAATCTAGATCGCGAGGAATGGATACACGTGTAACTTGAATTTATTTACCGGATAATGGGGGGGGGGGGGGTGTTTTTGTTAAAATTCCATAAAAACGAAGCATAGGTCCCACTTACTTATAGAAAATAACTAAACTATCCTATATAGCTGGAACAGGACGATTGGTGAGTTCATGATATCTTTAAATCCTAGACCCATTTCATCCCCGATCGAGGCACGCAGGGGCTTCGACAAGTTTTTGTCCAACATAAGTTTTTGTACATGTAAACTTATTGTAAATTGCTATGATCATTTCCAAGAGGAGGGAATAAAGAAAGAAAAACGTTACCCTGGGGAAAATTTGGCCGCAATAATGGACCTTCTCCCCAAGAACTACAAATGGAATAATGGTAAAATCAACTCTGATGTTTGCCTAGATAGATTTAGATATGATCCATGTTTCCAAGAACAAGAACTTCTTGAAGAAGGCGTTCAAAGTTTTATAAAACAACATTTGAAAGAAATGACTAGTGTAATCACTTCTTGTAGTTTCATCATCGAAGGTCATCGAACACACGGGGAGGGGGAGAGAGCAAAATATTGGGGGAAATTCATGAAAATCTCGTGGACATTTAGCGAATTCAAGTAAATTACTATGTCCTCTGGGCAGATCGTACGAAGTATGTTTACTTAAATAAGCCGAAAAATCTGCGCTTGGAATTTCTTTTTTATTTTGTACACATATAAATTTACGATGAAATGAAATCCGGGAATGAAATGTAAGGCAAGAGGGGCCTAGGGGTGGGATGGGGAGGGAGCAATTTTAATCGGAATATCACTTGGCAAAAGTTTTCTCCAGAAAAGGCCGAGTGATGTTCAGATTAACAAAAGGTGGTGGCCGATGTCCTTTCCCCTCTAGGGCCTCTCTAAGTTGAACTGAGGCTGCATCCCCAATCGGAACACCACTCGGCCTTTTCCGGAAAAACTCCGGAAAAGGCCGAGTGATGTTCCGATTGGCTGCATCCCGTACTCACGATGATGTGGAGCTCTTCAGTGCTGGAATTCGAAATGTTGCGGAAGTAGGAAAATTTGACCTGAGTAGCAAGAGATTTAGTTTTAATGATTACAGGTAGCCTTGGTGATTATTATGTATCGTGATAACTTTCAGTATTTGATAAAATACATGTATGAAGAATGTGTGCACTGGAAAAATTGCGTAACAAGGAAATTCAGATCCATTTAGAAAGGGATTACAGCGTGCATGAGTCAACGTTTGGTTAATTTTATTTTGCTGTGCAATATGAAGACAATTGCAAGTACATTTTGCTAAACATATATTTGTAATATCAAGTCTAATTGTGTTCTAATCCGTGATACGACCACGATATAGTTTCGTGAATGTGTTGGCAAGGGGGGGGGGGGGGGCTTTAGTTTATAATATTTTAGCACACGTTTCTGATGACTTGGATGGGTGCGAATCCTGATTAAAAATTTTATGTTCAGATGTTGAAAATGTATCTACTGTAAAGCTCTCTTTAAATCAGAGAGAGAATTAAAAGTAACATTTGGTCCTCCAAATCTGCTATTTGAAGTATAATTTCTGTTGTTGATATGAATTCTCATTAGGATAGAATAATGGCCTCTTGAAATTATTGATAACATAAAAAATTATGTTGCAGTCTAGATGTGTGGGATTTGATTGTGTAACAGGAAGGGAGAAAATGCAACGGACCAGACCGGGATCGAACCCGGGCCCCTGAATCTCTAGTCAGGTGCTCTACCAACTGAGCTTCTGGCCACCGGAGATCGAACCGGCTGACCGCTACACTCTCCCTCCTTAAATTGTCTTCGTCCCGAAGACACACAACCCAGGTCTTATGCCCCTGGCAGGACTTTCACCTGCAATTCCAGGGGTGGTCAAACGGCACCAAATGTAACAGGAAGGAGAAAATGCAACGGACCAGACCGGGATTCGAACCCGGCCCCTGAATCTCTAGTCAGGTGCTCTACCAACTGAGCTATCTGGCCACCAAAGATCGAACCCGGCTGACCGCTACAATTGTGAGGAATCTGCATTTTTGATCTTTTAAAATATCTCCCATATTTTGACTTGGAACTTTCAATTTTATTACATGTATTATTATAGACCAAAATACCACTTACAAGTGCACTAATCATAGTACAGGGTGTTTCAGAAAACATGCAATTATTTCCTCTGCTTGTGAAAAATATTCTAAAAGTCTACAATGGACATATTTTGTCTGAATATATTGATTGAATATCACAGGATTGTTGTAATCAAGCTGCAAATTTGTAGTTTTCAACACACAGAGCTTATTTTTGAAGCAGTCATACCAATGAAATATCACTCACATTTTCATTTAGTAGTATAATAGAATCAGGATAATGTGAAAAATATGTCGTAGGATCAAAGAGTTTCCATCCGCTCCCCGGTTTCGATACGTCTCAGCGTTAAGTTATATAGGGGATGTCACATGTACCGGTACACATGTACTCTGGATTCCAAACCTTAAAACTCTTGTTGATTTTCTGTTATCTATTTTGACCAGATAGCATTTTACAAAATAACACACAAATTTGTGAAACAGATATGCAACTCAGATGTAACAAAAATGTCTATATTGCATACATTTGTTGAAATCAGTTGTTATTGTTACTTTATGTCATGTATTTGTTATATGCTCTTGTCATGCCCCATGTGGGCCCATTCTTATGGAAAATAAAAGTATTGTATTGTATTGTACACAAACTGTTACAATGTTTGAGATGTAGCAGACCATGATGATGAATTCCAAGAAAGTCAGCTAGAGATCATGATGCCTGCCTAAAACTAAGCAACCCCCCCCCCCCCAACCCCCCTAAATATGTCGCTCTTGACTGCACAAAAGTGCAACATATCATGCTATTCTAAATTGAAGTTTCCACAGGAGTTATTTTCACAATATTAAGTTTTATCTTTAACAAAGATAAACTACATTTGCAGGTCAAGTATTGAATTCCCACTAGATGTTTATTATTGGGGTGGGGGGGGGTGGGGGGAGGGGGTAATGGTGGCCTTAGGTGACCACCCTAATCTTCAGTCTCTGTATCCACCATTGAAAGTCCTAAAGGTAGTGATAAATCTTTGAGTATCACTGAAATCATTCACATATTCAATCAACTAATTTTTCTAACTAATACTGATTCAGAACCACTTCACCACTATCAAATCGACATATTGATATTGCTTGCTACGGTGGTTGGAGGGTGAGAGGTTAAAATAAAAAAAGTAAGGCCTGACTGTTATAATTGGATGAAAGAAATGAGTAGTCACTGCTGGAAAGATCATTATTTATATTATACACCTTATTTTGTTGGATTGTAGATCATCACCAATCTGAATTGTTTCTATTATCATAATTTCTTTGAATATTTTCTTAACAATGAAAACAAAAATTCATATCCAGTTACAACAACTCACTAAGATGGTCACTTAACACTTTGTCCCTCACGACCAATTTTAGGATTCTATTTGCTTTTTATGTGTACGTTCAACGTCATTTTTAAAAAGTTTCCTGCATGAAATAAAATCAATAAATTTAGACAAGGTGTTTATTTTTTCTTTAAATAAAAATTTGCAATTTAAAAAAAAATGTATTTGTATGTCCTGTCCTTTATAATGAAAATGAACATAAAACTTTATTTTGTAGGTCGACACATTATTGTTAAAGTGAAAACAAGTGAATTCTGGCTGGGCCTACATGGCTTAAAGGCTGATCGTGACTTTTGATAGATTGTCAAGTCGGTACAGAGAACAAAATATACAGAGGTGAGGGGATGGCCATCATTTTATGTTTTGTCAATTGGGTGCCAGATTAACTTTTACAGGTTATACATTACACCAATAGATCTCGGAGATAGAAGGTTAACCATCTACATAATATATATCTAAAGGACTGGATGGTTGTTTTCGTTAGCGGGACGTACTTGGACAGATATAACCAGGTTGTGTTGGGATATTAAGCGATTGTTTTTGTTCATGTATTTATATGGTGTAACCTTTTGTGTTGGGCTGTCAGGGGATGACAAGAGAGTAAGGGGCCTACCTTCCACGGGGAAGCTGTGCATCAGACACAGGTAAATCATCAACATTTTATATTTCAGAATTTCTAATATATTTGTGCAGGTCTTCCATTTTCTTTCATAAGGAAACTAAAATGAATAGAAATGAGGAAAAAGGTATTTTTTTTATCTGATACAAACTGTTAAAAAGAGAGATAAAATTCTGTTAGGAGTGTGGGTACGTGTAATTCATAGTCTGTGGAAAAAAACGGTATTGTATAAACTGTTACTTTATATCTAGAAGGCCAATAAGCTTCCATAATTTAGTGTAATTAGATAATTGTTTGAGGAGATCGAGATCTTTAATCCAATTCAGTGTTACTTAAGGATCTTTGTGTGAAATCCCCAGAGAAGTGTTTTCTGACTTAAGAATGATTGTTACAAGATATTAACTTATGACAAATTGCTCGAAAAGGCAAACATTCGCATTCAAACAACTTTAAATGCCTGTGAATTTGAATTACGTATCGTTCTTGAAATTCCTGGCCATACTGCTGGGAATGATTTCCATAACATCTTTAATTCTCCAGGGTCTTGCATTTTTTTTTGTGGGGTTAAAGCAATTACAAGCTGCAGAAAACATAATATTATAAAGTGGCAGATGTTTTAAATCAAGTGCATTTTGATAAGCATCAATATGTGAGAAAGATTTGCGAAAATGTCAGAGCAAACAATTTTTGTAAGAAAATGAAGGGGAAAAAAAAATTATGAAAACCAAGAAACTAAAGCATAATCTAGATGCTTTTGGATGATAGGATAATTGATGTGTTAATGAACAATGGATTTATTGCTGAATATACATTAATTAACCCTTATTAACAAATTACTTGTACACCTCTGATCACTTAGTACACAATATCTGTCAATGTATTGGCCTATGGGGACAACTAAATGTTGTATGTTAGTGCTTTGACACATGCAGTGATGGAGGGAATTTTGATTTTCTAATGGTTTATGCATGTAAAATGGTGAGAGGATTAAGTGCATTTCACATGGAGAGTTTATTTGCCGTACATATGGTGTTTTAGTACCGACAATGGGGTTACAAGTAGCTAACCATTGTTTCATAAGTTTTTATATCGTCACTACCGTTGCTTCTGTTGGTATATATACTACTTTATTAATAATCTTTGGCCACAATTGATGCGTTAGTGAAATTAAACATTGATTGTCTGGTGGATTATCTTGTATTAGCCATTGTTTTTATAAAAGTTACAAATTATACAGTTCCGTATGGTTTGTGTGTTTTTAAAAAATCTAAATATGCATTGTTTTATCTTAAAGAGTCATTTGAGGAAGTTATGTAATCTGAGGGTTGCTGAGGACTTCCTAAAATTGCACAATTTCCCCCATGTATCCTAATTTGCCTTCAAAACAAGCCATCTTTTCTGCAAGAAAAATGGCAGGAAAGAGGAAATCATTTTCAATTTCACACCATGAGTTCTTTAAATATTAATCATTTTTTGTCAGCCCTGGATTCTTCACTGATGAAAATATAATCTTATGGCTGTTCCGCTGAATCTTTCAGTCACTTGCCATCGAGTATCCACATCACAGACAAGGAAAGGATAGAGTTAGCTGGCTTTTTGATCAGAAGCATCTGTATTTATCTAAGGTGAGCTACTGATCTGACAATAAGGGAACTATCTATCATGGCCTGATGGTCAATTAATAGATCTGTATCAACGGGGGAGTTTCTCCGTCTGGATGAATAATCAATGTTTGTTGACTTCCACTGCCTGGTGGAGAGGCAGAGTGGACCAGCACTGGCCCACTGACGGTGATAGAATGAGCCTATGTCTGCCTGGCTCCTGTTTACATAGACAGGGAGAAGTTGTTTGGATGATAACTTCCATGTATTTAATCTGTTATTGGAATCTGACAAAATATTTAGACTGCTTTTCTTCTGTAACATATTAGTGGGGGTTTTTGTGTGTTATAATTGGAGATAAGATTTTAAGAGGTGCTGAAAAAATAAATGGTCAGTTTGTCACCTGCATGGGCAGTGCAGAACAGCACCAGAGATTGTTGCTCTCGTTTGTACTAGGAATATAAAATTTCACAAATTTGATAGACAGATATTTTAAGGCTGCAAAATTTTGGTGATTTAATGATGTTTACTATATAAATACAAAAGAGTTAAAGTTTAGCAGACCAGTTTCCAAGTTACAATTTTCAAAACATTCCATCCTAGTACAAAGAGAGCAAAATGTTTTTGAAAATTGTAACTTTGGAAACATGGTCTGCTAAACTTTAACTCTTTTGTATTTATATAGTAAACATCATTTAAGTCACCAAATTTTGCAGCCTTAAAATTTTTATCTGTCTATCAAATTTGTGAAATTTTATATGAGCCAAAATCAGCCCCCTTATAGTCGTTCGTAGTCCGTGTGCATTAAGTTGTATTGGCGATTATCTTTGTTATTAGTATTGATCAGATTTAAACTAAGTTTTGTTTTGTTTTTTGTTTTTTTAACACGAACATGCTGTATTTTCTTCCTTGTACAGGGTTCAGAATAGCAATGACTGAAATTCAACTCATATTTTATCACTAAGAACAGATAGGAAATTAAAGCTAATTATGCAAAAAAATACGTAATGTAGATAAGAAATTCATACAATGAGAAGAGAAGAGAGAGAGAAGAGAGAGAGAGAGAGAAGAGAGAGAAGAGAGAGAGAGAGAGAGAGAGAAAATCAAGAGAGAGAGATTGAAGAGAGAGAGGGAGAGAGAGAGAGAGAATTAAAGCTAATGCAAAAAATACGTAATGTGGTAGAAAGGAAATTCATACAATGAGAGAGAGAGAGAGACAGAGAGAGAGAGAGAGAGAGAGAGTATAGTTCTAATGGAAATCAACAGCATTTAGAGAACAATGTCATAACTGTTGATGAGTTAATCATTGGGAGAAATCTTGTGGAGAAGTGAGTAGGGTTTGAACACAGTCAAAACACCGCCAGCTGCTGAAGGGAGGCATCCCAGCTATGAGTCACGCTTCTTTATGACAAAGAAAAGAGTTCTGTGATGTTAGGAGCTGCACATTCTTCTGGGTAATAACAACATAGTTTCCCAGTGATCGGCGGGGTTTTACTGCACATGCAGCCAGATGCACAGCAATTCAATTCATGTCCATTAAAACTTGAACATTTCCAATGGCCAGAAAAAATGTCTATGCCTGCTAGCATATGTACATGCACTTTACACGGTATACACATTTATAGTAAATGGAATTATGATGTTTTCTCAGACGTTCGATGTGTTATTTTCTTCTTTGTATCAATATGTGATT
>CAJDSM010000224.1:13804-36486 GCA_903981925.1 Ostrea lurida
CGGTTACTTGGTAAATATACACCATCCACATGATTTACATCACAATTACAGCAAATCATACTCTATAACAAGAAAACAGAAATTTGAAAAGAATTAAGAAAGAATTTTATAACATTCTCAATCGTTATGACACTATGTTTAACATATCCTTAATATTCAATAAAAAAAATACCTTTTCCATCCATTTCATTATTTTAGTTTCCTTAGAATATGGGAACAAACGGAATTGTCAGCGCCACATAGAGGAATAGCAGTTAAGAACACACTTACTTGAGAATATTATAAAAAAAATGTGATCATTTTTTCGACCTAGTATCTGATACACATCTTCCCCGGTGGAAGGTGAGGATACCCCCTACTCTCTTGTCATCCCTGACAGCCAAACAACAAATTAGGTTAAAATCTCTATATAGAACTTAGACATAAGCAAAGAGACAAGGTCGCTTAAGAGATCACCCCAAACACAACCTGGTATATAGGACGATGTCTCAAGGTACGCTCCCGCAACGAAACAACCATCCCGTCTTTAGATATATATATGTAGATTGGTTTACCTTCTATCCCGAGATCTATTTGTGAATGTAACTGTAAAAGTTAAGTTCTGGCACCTACACATGGACAAAACAATAATTGATGAGTCCCTAGCCCCGCGATTCGCTCATGGCTACACCAGACTATTGGCGTTCTGTGATACTTCCTCGTAGTCTCTGTAAACCGACTTGACAATCTATCAAAAAGTCCGATCAGCCTTTAAGCCCAATGTAGCCCAGCTCAGAATCTCTTGTTTCACTTTAAATCAATAGTTCCGACCTACAAAATGAAAGTTTTTATGTTCATTTCATTATAAAGGAAGGACATACAATACCATTCTTCATAAATTGACAATATTTTTATTTAAAGAAAAATAACACTCACTCTAGTCATAAATTATTGATTGTTATTATTCGAGCAGAAACTTTTTAAAAATGACGTTGAAACTTAACACATAAAAACAATAAATTAAAATTGTCGTGATGGGAAAAGTGTTAAGTGCCAGTTATAGTGTTTGTAACTGGATATAATTGTTTGTTTTCATTGTTAATTAATTATTATATTCATATAGAATTATTTATATTACATATATTCTTATGATTGGGTGGAGATCTCCAATCCAACGGAGGAGAGAGAGGTGGAGGGAGAGTGTGAGTAGAGATAATTGACTGCTTGTACCGGAAGCAGTGAGACAACGCATTAGTCTTTCACATCCAGAGTATAATACACAGGACACTTACATAATTTTTAATTTTTAACCTCTTACATCACTCCAACCACTCGTAGCAACCACATACTATATGTGCAGAGTATTATGATATAGTAGTGAAGTTGGTTCTGAACCAGTATTAGTTAGAACAATAGTTGCATTGAATGAACTGATTATTCAGTGTATACTCATAAAGATTTACACATACCATTATAGGACCTTCAATGGTGGAACAACATGTCAGATCTGAGGAGTTCTATGGGGGTGGTCAACCTAAAGGCCACCATACCCCTCCCCACCCCCCCCACAAAAAAAAACATCTCGTGGATTCATACATTCGACTGCAATTATTCTTTGTTAAAGATAAAATCGTTAATTGTGAACAATTATACTCCTTGAAACTAATTTGAATACATGAATGTTGCACTTTGGGCAGTCACAGAAGCACATATTTAGGGGGTTGTGGGGGGGGGTTGCTTACGTTTAAGGCAGGCATCATGATCTCTCAGATGACTCTTGGTAATTCCATCATCATATTGGGCTTCTTTACCTCCTCAATTATAAATATGTTGTTGTATCAATACATATACATTATACAATTTATAGTATTCATATAATGAATTGTGGCCACATGTGACCAATGACAATAGCTATTATTAACATAGTCATTACATAAATTAACAAAACAACTTATTTCCAATCAAGTTATTTAGTGTTCAATATAGATCTATTTTGTACATCTGAGTTGTACATATATCTGTTTATATCTATCAATTTGTGTGTTAGTTTTGTAAAGAGAGTCTTATTCTTGGTCTATATACTTATATACTTATATCTATATATTATTATTCTAATCTAATGATATTAATTGTTATTCCAATACATGTATCGATTCTCTCTATACAATAACTTCGTAGTATTTATGAATAATTAGATATTGATTTCTTCGGTTACCATACATGTACTTTCTTTTATCCAAACCTTAAATACCTTGTGTATTTTTCTGTATTTCTATATTTGACTAATTACATTTACAATATACTATTTACAAATTTGTGAAACAGATATCACTCAGAATAACAAAAATTCATAATGCATACATTTTGAAATCAGTTTATTGTTACTTATGTCATGTATTGTTATATGCTCTCAGGTGTACTCAAATAGAGAGCCCTCCCCGGGCCAATGATGGAGCCGTATTCATGATGAAATAAAATATTGTTAGTTCTATACCTCACACAACGTTACATAGTACTTCTTGAATGTGAGCGAGAGCGCGACTGAGAACAGAATAATGAATTCATTTAAGAAGTACGTAACGGTACACACATCATCGAAGACAATGATCCTGCCTAAAACTCAAGCAAACCCCCTCCCCCCAACACCCCCTAAATAGGTCGCGGGAGAGCACAAAAGTGCAACAATCTACGCATCAAATTGAAGTTTCTACACAGCAGTTATTACAATCGACGGCATATGTTTATCTTATATCAGATAGATAAACTACATTTGACAGGTCAAATATGAATTACGATCCACATTCAGACATGTGTAAATTATGGTGGGGTGGGTTGGGGGGAGAGGTAATGGTGGCCTAGGTGACACCCTAATCTTCAGTCTCTGTATCACCATTGAAGTCCTAAAGGTGAAAAATCTTTGAGTATACTGAAATCATTCACTTATCAATCAACTAATTTTTCTAACTAATACTGATCAGAACATCACCCACTACAATCGAATATTGAATTGCTTGTACGGTGGTTGGGGTGAGAGTTAATAAAAAAAGTAAGCTGACTGTTATAATTGGATGAAGAAATGATAGTCACTGTGGAAAATCATTATTATTATACCCTTATTTTGTGGATTGTAGTCATCACCAATCTGAATTGTTTCTATTATCATAATTTTTGAATATTTCTTAACAATGAAAAACAAAAATTATCAGTAAAACAACCATAAATAGTCACTTAACACTTTTTCCTACACAGACCAAATTTAGAACTTATTGCTTTTTAGTGTACGTTCAATCATTTTAAAAGTTTCCTGCATGAAATAAATCATATAAATTAGACAAGGTCTTTATTTTTCTTATAATAAAATTTGCAATTTAAAAAAATGTATTAGTATGTCCTGTCCTTTAAAATGAAAATACATAAACTTATTTTAGGTCGACACTATTGTTTAAGTGAAAACATTGAATTCTGGCTGGCCTACATGCTTAAAGCTGATCGTGACTTTTGATAGATTGTCAAGTCGTACGAGAAAAAATATAAGAGGTAGGATGCCATCATTTTTATGTTTTGTCAATTGGGTGCAGAATTACTTTTACGTTATACATTACACCAATAGATCTCGGAGATAGAAGGTTAACCATCTACATAAATATCTAAAGACTGGTATTGTTTGTTTGTTGCGGGGTACTGGACAGAATAACCAGGTTGTGTTGGATATTAAGCGATTGTTTTGTTCAATGTATATATGGTGTAACCTTTTGTGTGCTGTCAGGGGATGACAAGAGAGTAAGGGCTACTTCCACGGGAAGTGGCATCAGACACAGGTAATCTCAACATTTATATTTCAGAATTCTAATATATTTGTGCAGGTCTTCATTTTCTTCATAAGAAACTAAAATGATAGAAATGAGGAAAAAGGTATTTTTTATCTGATACAACTGTTAAAAGAGAGATAAATCTGTTAGAGTGGTGGTACGTATTCATAGCTGTGGAGAAAAAGGTATTGTATAACTGTTACTTTATATCTAGAAGGCCATAAGTTCATATTAGTGTAATTAGATAATTGTTAGGAGATCGAGATCTTAATCCAATTCGTTATTAAGGATCTTTGTGTGAAATCCCACAGAGAATGTTTCTGACTAGAATATTGTTACAGATATTAATTATGACAAATGCTCGAAAAGGCAACATTCGCATCAAACAACTTTAAATGCCGTGATATTGAAATACGTATCGTTTCTTGAAACTGGCCATACGCTGGGATGATTCCATAACATCTTTAATTCTCCAGGGTCTTCATTTTTTTTTGGGTTTAAGCAATTACAAGCTCAGAAACATTAATTAAAAGTGGGTGTTAAATCAAGTGCATTTTGATACAATATGGAGAAAGATTTGCGAAATGTCAGAGCAACAATTTTTGTAAGAAATGAAGGGAAAAAATTATGAAACCAAGAATAAAGCATAATCTAGATGCTTTGGATTGATAGATAATTGATGTGTTATGAACATGGATTTATGCTGAATTACATTATTACCCTTATTAACAAATTACTGTACACCTCTGATCACTTAGTACACAATATCTGTCAATATGCTATGGGACAATAAATGTTGTATGTTAGTGCTTTGACACATCAGTGATGGAGGAATTGATTTTCTAATGGTTTATGCATGTAAATGGTGAGGATTAATGCATTTCACATGGAAGTTTATTTGCCGTACATATGGTGTTAGTACCGACAATGGGTTACAAGTAGCACCTTGTTTCATAAGTTTTTATTCGTCACTACCGTGCTTCTGTTGGTATAATACTACTTTATTAATAATCTTTGGCCACAATTTGATCGTTAGTTGAAATTAAACATTGATTGTCTGATGGATTATCTTGTAATTAGCATTGTTTTAAAAGTACAAATTATACGATTCCATATGTTTGTGTGTTTTAAAAAATCTAAAATTGCATGTTTATCTTAAAGGTTCATTTGAGGAAGTTATAATCTGAGGGTGACTGGGACTTCCTAAAATTCACATTTCCCCATGTTCCTATTTGCCTTCAAAACAAAGCCATCTTTTCGCAGAAAAATGGCAGGAAAGAGAAATCATTTTCAATTTCACTACACTGATTTTAAATATTAATCATTTTTGTCAGCCTGGATTCTTCAGATGAAATATATCTTATGCTGTTCCGCTGAATCTTTCAGTCACTTGCCATCGAGTATCCACAACACAAGGAAAGGATAGAGTTACTGGCTTTTGATCAGAAGCATCTGTATTTATCTAAGGTGAGCTACTGATCTGACAAATAAGGACTATCTATCATGCCTGATGTCATTAATAGATCTGTATCAACGGAGTTTCTCCGTCTGAATAATAATCAATGTTTGTGACTCCACTGCTGGTGGAGCGAGAGTGGACCAGCATGGCCCACTGACGGTGATAGAATGAGCCTATGTCTGCTGGCTCCTGTTTACATAGACAGAGAAGTTGTTTGGATGATACTTCCGATTTAATCTGTTATTGGAATCTGACAAATATTAGACTGCTTTTCTTCTGTAACATATTAGTGGGGTTTGTGTGTTATAATTGGAGATAAGATTAAGGTGCTGAAAAAAAAATGGTCAGTTGCCCTGCATGGGCAGTCAGAAACACAGATTGTTGCTCTCGTTTGTCCTAGGAAATAAAAATTCACAAATTGATAGACAGATAAATTTTTAAGGCTGCAAATTTGTGATTAAATGATTGTTACTATATAAATACAAAAGAGTTAAAGTTTAGCAGACCAGTGTTTCCAAAGTACATTTTCAAAACATTCATACTAGTACAAACGAGAGCAACAAGAATGTTTTTGAAAATTGTAACTTGGAAACATGGTCTGCTAACTTAACTTGTATTTATATAGAAACATCATTTAAGTCCCAAATTTTGCAGCCTTAAAATTTTATCTGTCATCAAAATTTGTGAAATTTTATATGAGCCAAAAATCGCCCCTTATAGTCGTTCGTAGTCCGTGCATAGTTGTTTGGCGATTAGTCTTGTTATTAGTTTGATCAGATTTTAAACTAAGTTTTGTTTTGTTTTTGTTTTTTACACGAACATGCTGTAATTTCTTTCTTGTAGGTTCAGAATAGCAATGACTGAATCACTCAATTTTATCACTAAGAACAGGAAATTAAAGCTAATTATGCAAAAAATACGTAATGTAGAAAGGAATTCATACAATGAGAGAGAGAAGAGAGAGAGAGAGAGAGAGAGAGAGAGAAGAGAGACGAAGAGAGATGAGAGAGAGAGAGAGAAATCAAGAGAGAGAGGATTGAAGAGAGAAGGGAGGAGAGAGAGAGGGGAGAACAGAGAGAGGGGAAGAGAGAGAGAATTAAAGCTAATGCAAAAATACGTTTGTAGGTAGAAAGGAATTCATACAATGAGAGAGAGAGAGAGAAGACGAGAGAGAGAAGAGAGAGTATAGTTCTAATGGAAATCAACAGATTTAGAGAAAATGTCATAACTGTTGATAGATTTCATTGGGAGAATCTTGTGGAGAAGTGAGAGGTTTGACACAGTCAAACAACACGCCACTGCTGAAGGGAGCATCCCAGCTATGAGTCAGCTTCTTTATGACAAAGAAAAGAGTTCTGTGATGTTAAGCTTGCACATTCTTGGGTAATACAACATAGTTTCCCAGTGATCGGCGGGTTTACTGCACATGCAGCCAGATGCACAGCAATTCAATTCATGTCCATTAAACTTGAACATTCCAATGGCCAGAAAAAAGTCATGCGTGCTAGCATATTACATGACTTTACACGGTATACACTTTAGTAAATGGATTATGATTTTCTCAGACGTTCGATGTGTTATTTCTTCTTGTATCATATTGTGATTATTTTTCATTAGCCGAGCCCCCCCCCCCCAAAAAAAAGTAATTGACCTTGGAATTTGCATCTCTTGATAATTTTATAATAATCCCCAATGATGCCTCACATATGTAACCAATTTACATGTGATTCCTAATTCTGATGACTTCATCTTAAAATGAAGTAACTTAATTAAAGTAATGAAGATGAAGATGGAACACTTTGTAAATGTCTCAAGGCATCTCTACACCATACTGATACTATACTCAATGTTATTTTTGGCTTCTACTTTAATTCATACATTAGATACATAAATTATTATATTTATTGTCATATCCATGTACAATGAGATTTCAATGACAGCTAAATTTAATATGTGGAGGATGGATATAATGTGAGGTATTATCATACCATTATACTGAAATGAAGGGATGAATTAGATGGATAAAGCACTCCAAAAGTTCTCGGTCATAAATGTACCATTTGAATTGTACTGTGGAGTGTGGAGTTTATATATAGATGTGGGTCTGTATAACTTTCACTTTCCTGTATGTACGTCTGCTTCCTTGGATTAACTCTGACTGTTGGTACACAGAACCTTGTGACTCATATTGCCGTGCCTTTTTGTATTTTTCAGGTTTTGCCAGCCGCTGTGTGGATACAAGTAAACACTTTTGCTGTGACTCTTTGTTTCAAGCCGTTTTGTTCCGTCTTCTAATCATTTGTGATGTTTTAAAAGTTCTGTGTTGATTTAACATTTGGATTTATTTTACTCTTTCCATCAGATCTGTGATAAAAATATTTTTAGTGAAATTACACAGTGTTTTTAATGTTTTAAGTTATTTACGAAAAAACGTGAACACAAAGAAGTAAGTTAGATCGTTCAGACCTGCAACAGGAAAACCGTGATTCAACGTCTGGAGAGATTGAGACCGCCTAAACCTTGCGTCTTGCTGCAGGAAGTTGTTATATATTTGTGAAACAGTAATTTAATTGATATGGCTTGAGCTATCTATTAATTTTTCAGTCTCATGTTTATCTGTCTCAAAAAACCTGCGTAGAAAATATACCATATGATATTTAGAAGAAAGAGCGATATTTTCTCCAAAAGACTGTGACGAACGTGGAATTTTCGGAGGTATTGGGATGTACATTAAATGTGAAAGTGTGAAGTGACTCTTGAAACTTAGAAATTTGCTACTGAATCATGGAGGGGAGAAATAACTTGGGAGTGATTAATGTTTCGAATTGTGCAACTGAAGTGGAAAGGTTAAGTGTGTGAGAAAGTTTAAATCCACAGATGTGATGGAAAAAAAACCTGGTTACTGCACTTTCAGTTGAGATTAATTTAAGTTGAAATTGTGTTTATGTTTCACTTTTGATTTGCTGTGTTTGATTCCAACAGCTGAGAGAGGGGATATAAGTATATATATAGGAAGTGTTTATCAAATATTACTATCCTAAGATGAAAATTTACATCTAGTAGTCAACATATTGTAATGTATATGAAAAGTGAAGACTGAAGATATGGCAAATTCAACTTTAAAAATTCTGGAAACCAACTCCAATTCTATAATGTCTTCAGTCGCAGACCTGTCCTCTGTGTTATCAACAAATGACCCAAAATTATCTTCGTTCACCAAGAAGAGTTCAGCATTGACTGCAGACGTCAGCACTGTACAGCAGACGGTAACAAGTATGTCACATGTTCCCTCCTCCCCGTCCCCTTCCTCAGATATTCAAACAATGAGCTCTTCCTGGACATTGTCGCCATCATTCATGCCAAGTTCTCTTTCAGATCCCCAAATTTCAGAGATCAGCCAGCTACCGACACCATCTTCTGTATTACAAGAGTCGTCTGCTGATTTAGCCCTCAGCCAGCTACCGACACCATCTTCTGTTTTACAAGAGTCGTCTGCTGATTTAGCCGGGAGACTGGAAGAAGCGTCCTCGGATACATTACAGCTTAGTGTTTTTCCCAGCTCTGATGTCGTGTCTGAAGTCACTTCTTCCATATTGTCATCCACCTCTGTGAAATACAGTGAACATTTAGATTCAGTTTCTTCATTAAATTCTCCCACCCAATCATCTTCCCAATCCACAGTGACTTTAACATCATCCGCATTATCATCGATTCCATCATCAGCATTATCATCGTCTGTATCAGAGACTTCCATCGTGTATCCTCCCAGTACACCCGATCAATCATCAGATCCATTGTCATCCAGATCCACACTGGTATCATCCTCCTCCACACAATCATCAGATCCATTGTCATCCAGATCCACACTGGTATCATCCTCCTCCACACAATCATCAGATCCATTGTCACCCAGATCCACACTGATATCATCCTCCACACAATACTCACCCAGTCCCAGTTTTATGTCGTCTGCCACCCCTCTCCAATCCTCTACAAGATCATTTATGTCTTCCACTCCGCCACTAATCCTGCCATCTTCCACCAAAGCCATAAACACCGATCCTGCGGTAGTCCTACCAACGTCATCCATGAAGACCTATTCTCCCACCACCGTTCTCCCAGTGTTGCCAGCCTCTAGTGTAACTTTGCCAGGAGTCAGAACAACAGAACCGACAAACGGCACGGTCACCTCCACAGCTGCTCCATGTAAGTGTCTGTCATACATGTATTCAAGTACTGAATTTGTAATGCTTCATGTTCTGTTTCCCCAAGCATTTTTTGTGTGCATTGTTTTAGCTGGAAATGTAGCTACTTAGTCTGAGAAATTAGGGATAGTCAACTTATCCCTCCCAGTTTTTCAGACGAGAGATTCTGCTTGATTTGTCTGTCTACATTCTCAGACTTGAGAGTTCCCATTGTGCAGCTTGATTTGTCTAACATTTTCAGACTATAGAGTTCTGTAGAAGGGCTCAAGTCTTATCATCTATTCATAGACTATGTCTGTCTGTCCAGTACCATTCTAAACCAAAGATCAAAGTGTCAAAGGTCATGCCTCCTCTAAATGAGAGAATCTGAAGAATTACCACCAATGCCGTACTGCTGTATAGGTGTGGGATTGGGAAATTCCCTCAGTTCCCCTGAAGGCACAAGATTCACTGTCTAGGATATGTTGGCTTTGTCCTTGATGAAAAATATATTGTAGCTTAAAGGGGAATTCCTAACCTACGCACATATGGATAATGAATGATATAAGGGTTCATTTAGAAATTTGAAGGTACATGTAATTTAGATTATCAAAATATGCATGCAAAAACTAATTATTTGTACAGTCGGAGGCTGAAATTGATATACCGTAAAATACGGCATGCAATAACTTAAGTTTGCAACCAGGAAACGGCATAAAACAGAAATTGAAGAAAACAACACAGTATCTTCTAAATAGCTACATATAATATGTGTGACATGTCATAGTTTAAGATGTTTTAGCTGTGTAACAAAGGAGAAATATCTTGCATTTGATGAGGGGAAGAGCAAAATATTTTGTGTAAAGAACATTTGGTAAAATTGATAGCTTCCTCATAGAGTATGGATTTTGAGTTTAAACCATGGCCGCAGGGGCCAGAAAGGGGCACAAAAAATAGCATTGATATGTGCAAGAACTGCCCCTGTTACTGAGATTTCAATTGGGGCGCACAATTGAGGGGTCTGGGGGCTGCTTTAGGCCCCCAGCAGGTCCAGACCTGGTCCTGGTAGAGGGTCCAGGAGGCTTTGTCCCTGGAAGCTGAGAGGTTTTAGCATTTTCATTTTCAGGGATTTTTTTAGGGTCTGTCAGGGGCCGAAATAAGGCCCCATTCCCAATGCTAAAAATCAGGTGTTTTTCCCAATTTTAGAATTCCCAAAACATGACAATAAATCAAAATGGGGTACATTACTAATCATAATCTCCTGCACAGGTCCATAAATTTCAAATTTTGCAACAAATTGAGAGGCAAATGATATTATTATTGCCTCAGCTTATTAGTAAGATAAGCTTTAACCAAATTGAAAGCCCAATTATACATCAATGCATTTAAATGCAATGGTTTGGTTCTCTCTCTATATTTATCTATTAAAAATGTTTTTCCCAAATTCAAGCAAATGACGCTATTTTTCCCAACTGGAAAGGCCCTGGCCCCTCAGATATTAAGACCTAAAAAAATCTCTGATTTTAAAATGAGGGGGAGGGGGGTTACACTCCCTGGCTGCAGCCGTGTGTTAGCAGCCAAAGGACTTCAGAATATGTGCAAGAACTACCTCTGTTAGCAGCCAGAGGATGTGAAATAGTCCACCAATGAATTACAGTGTCAATAAGGACTATATTAATCGACTAAAAATCAGTTGGAACAGTTGAATAACAGACAACTACATACATAGTCAGCTTAATCAACTGTTGACATACAGCAAATCAAAAATCCTGAAACTGAATTCATTCAAAGTTCAAGGTTTGTTGCTCTGCTATTCAAAACCTCTACACAGGAAATATTTTTCTCAAAAACAACAAGGATACAATTGTCCCACATGACCTGGATTGGGTCACAGTAGGTTAGTATTACAGGAATACAAAGGACAAATAATATTTTCCATATTAAACTAGGCAATAGTTTGTCAAAAATGTTTATTGAAGATTCTATGTAGATCAAAGAGCGAATTAGAAGGATGGTGGGTGCAATAGTTTCTCAGAAATCAATGTAAGCTGGAGAGTACATGTATGTATAAATGTTTAGGGTGGTGAGTGCATAGGTTAATGTCCTTTGATGAAGGGGTTTCAACTATAGGGAAAATAGCTTTTATAGATGCGATACAAATTCCTCCATTTGAAATATATTATTGGATTCAACGTGTTTATGTTGAACTTCATGCATGAAATGAAGCTGATTGTACGGTGCACTTCTTGAAATTATGTGTCAGCTAGATCTTGTTGAAACGAATTAAGTCAAATTTAGATTTTGTTGCAATATGAAATAAGTCAAATTTAGTCAATGATAATGTGCTTTTAAGATCAAAATGAACAAAGAGAGATAGCTAGGGCATGGACATAGAGATTTTTTTTTAATGTGATATTAAAAAAAAAAAGAATAAGATGTAAAATTTGAGAGGAATAAGCAAAGTGTTGATGGAGAAAGAGAAGATTTACACAACCTTTCCAGCTCATCATTAGCTACTGAATTCAGACGGCTGGGATTTTTTTTATACATCATATTGTCCGCTATCACTAACACCTCTAGCAAGGGAATAAGCAAATATAACAAGTAGATGACTAAAAAGATAACTTAACATGCCCCAGGCTTCATATTGTTGACCTATAAATCTGTTAATTGTAAGGTCTCTCAGATGTTTAAATGAATCACTCAGAGAAAAGTGTTGTTTAGAGGTTAAGTGTAAATATGTTCATTGACATATATGTCACATAGAAGTTCTTATTGTCACACTTTCTTTGGATATTTTTAAATGTGTTAGTGTTAGATATGTGGCCCTCCTCCTAACTTTGACTCAATAGTGGGTCATCCATTTTACTCTATCGGTATAACACTGGACTGTCATGCCAGAGGTGCGGGGTACGATCCTCAGCAGGGTATAACACTGGACTGTCATGCCAGAGGTCCGGGGTACGATCCTCAGCAGGGGCATATACAGTTGAACTTTGTTATCTGAACACTGATATCTTGAATATCATGGTTATGTTGAAGTGATTCGAATGTCCCAGGGACCTATTTTCTAGATATTTGACCCTCGATATCTCCAGTCCGTGGATATCTCAGTTTTTAGCTCACCTGAGCGAAGGCTCAAGTGAGCTTTTCTGATCAAATGTCCGTTGTCTGTCGTCGTCGTAAACTTTTCACATTTTCAACTTCTTTCTCAAGAACCGCTGGGCCAAATTCAACCAAACTTGGTACACATCATCCTTGGGTGAAGGGCTTCAATTTTTCAAATAAAGGACCAGGCCCTCATCAAAGGGGAGATAATCATGAAAATGCAAAAATAGGGTGGTGTCATTTAAAAATCTTCTTCTCAAAACCACTGGGCCAGGAAAGCTGAAATTTATATGGAAGCTTCCTGATATGAGGAGATTCAAGTTTGTTCAAATCATGACCCCCGGGGGTACTATGGGGCCACAATAGGGGATCAAAGTTTTACATTGATTATATAGGAAAAATCTTTAAAAATCTTCTTCTCAAGAACCACTGGGCCAGGAAAGCTGAAATTTATATAGAAGCTTCCTGATATAGAGGAGATTCAAGTTTGTTCAAATCATGACCCCCGGGGTACTATGGGCCCCAATAGGGATCAAAGTTTTACATATGATTATATAGGAAAAAATCTTTAAAAATCTTCTTCTCAAGAACCACTGGCCAGGAAGCTGAAATTTATATGGAAGCTTCCTGATTAGAGGAGATTCAAGTTTGTTCAAATCATGACCCCCGGGGTACTATGGGGCCCAATAGGGATCAAAGTTTTACATATGATTATTAGGAAAATCTTCTTCTCAAGAACCCTGGGCAGGAAAGCTGAAATTTATATGGAAGCTTCCTGATATAGAGGAGATTCAAGTTTGTTCAATCATGACCCCGGGGTACTATGGGCCACAATAGGGATCAAAGTTTTACTGCAGATATATAGAGAAAATCTTTAAAAATCTTCTTCTCAAGAACCACTGGGCCAAGAAAGCTGAAATTTATATGAAACTTCCTGATATAGTGGAGATTCAAGTTTGTTCAATCATGACCCTCGGGGTATGATGAGGCCCATTAGGGGATCAAAGTTTTACATGCAGATATAGAGAAATTCTTTAAAAATCTTTTTCATTGAACAGAAGAGTTGATTTTACCTGAAAGCTTCCTGATATGGAGTAGATTTAAGTTGGTTCAGATAATGCCTCCACCCGACATAGGTTAGATTTAGTCCACAGTGGTACATTGTAATCCCAAACTACTGCTCTTCTTAGTGAAGCAGCTGTGCTCAGGTGAGCGAGTGGCCCTTGGGCCTCTTGTTTCTTGGTCCCATTCAGTTTGAAATAACGAGGTTCTTTGACTCTCAGAGAATGTTAGATTTTCAAAATTAGCAAATGATTATAGTTATTCTGATAATTAAGTATTGAAAAGCAAGTGGCAAACAGTTGATTATTACAATTTACAATTGTGGATGTCAAGCCTTCGATAAGCCCTTTTCTTTCACAAGGTGTGGATATATGCAATATGACAAAATCAAGTACAAGTGCAGCATAACATTGTGCTGAAGAGCATACTCAGTGTGACAGGATTGAAAATTTAATATGGATGAATTAAGTAGAGCTAATATGTCATATTTTGCAAGAAAGGTTTAGAAAACAGTTTTAGAATGTAAGAAGATGTTTAAATGATTATTGCCAAATGTTTTGGGGGGTAGTGACCAGTTGGTTGAAGTGAGTCTATGATAATTCTTGCATGAATGCCTTTAGCAGTTTTGCAAATTACCACATTTCTCCATTGATTAATCACCCTGTCTACCCCAAAATATATTGGACAATTATTCTGTAAGTACATTCAAAACTAAAAATCCCATAAATTTACACTAAAGCAAGACAGACAGACAACCCCCAGGAATATATGTTAACAGAACACTCAGCTACAATGATAAAGTGAACGAAAACTATTAAGCTGTTAGTCACCCTCATACAATGAAAAGGCAATGACCAGGGTAAAGAGTGGGTTAGGAGGTGTTTGACCTAAATATTTTATTCATTCATAAAATGGATTGGGGGTATATTCTCTATATAGTGTTGTTACCTTGGGGTGTGAAATTTGTCACTGATACTTTATTGTCTGTTCAATAATTTGGTTTTCTTTTTTTTTGGTTTTGTCGATAGCTTAGATACTCTCATAGGCTCAAGACTGGGAAAATTTACTTGAATCTTGGAACTTTGCTCTATCAGTTTGAATTATGATCCATATCACATATTTTGGTAAAATATTCGATAAGAGAAAGTGGTACCTCGCTCCCCTGGGATTTGAAGCTTGTTTATGTGTGTGTCTAATCAGGAGAATTGATAAACTGCCACACACTTCCTCATCATATCTGCAGTATATCTGTTTAGAAAAAATAGTGGCTCAAATGCCCAGCAGCATCACATTGTTCAGGCTTTCAAGTGGGCCCTTATTTTCCTAATTTTCCTTAATTTTTTGTCAGAGGCCCTTATTCCCTTCTTAAAGCTCCAAAATCCTAATAAATCCTACTTTTTTCTTGAAAATTCCTAATATTTTACAATTTTTAAGGCTGTTTCGATAACCAAATCTTGCTGAAAAGTGTTGAAAAATACCATCAAATCAAGCCTTAGATATTAATGATATATATTCTATGAAGTAGCAATATTCAGCATTGATGTTAAAGTTTGTACCTTATATATTTTATATTTTATGTATATACCTGTTGGTGAATACAAGTATCATTAGGTACCAGAAGTAAAACTCGGTGACCAATAGTGCAATTGGGCTGTATTCCATGGTGCATTAACAATATTGAACATTAATTTTAGGTACCTTTTCAATTCTTTTAAATTTGGTATGGAGCATCATAAGACAGGTAGGGCATAAATGAAAAATTACAGGACTCTTAATTGCACCTTGGGTGAGAAGTGTGACAAAATTGATCAAGTTTAAAAATCTTTCTCTCTACCACCACACACTTAAATGCATAGTGATGTAAAGCGTTCCAAAGCCTCTACCAAAAATTTTTACACTTTCATTGATTTTGTGGGGTAGGGATTCTGGCCAAACTTAGTTGATTGTGGTTTAAATCGTTAAACACTTTAATACATCTTTTAATTAAGTGGCAATTAATACAAAATAAACAGGGGGGTGTTAATCAGATTGGGGCCAAAAGGTTTACATGATTAATGTTGTGAAAATAAGAACATTTTTTAACTTCTGGTAACATAATTGAAGTTACATTTCAATTCCTTTCAAACTTGAGTATGAAGCATTTTTCGGACAAGGACAACATCAATTGTGGATTCCAAGACTTTTGCCCCCTTGGGCTTGGGGCGGGGCAAAACTTGCCAAAAGTTTTACTAAATTTAACAAAAAATCTTCTCTACAACCTCACAGATGTTTGAAAAAAACCAAATTATATACATAGTTTTGTAGAGCAGGAAGGGCCTCTACCAAATGGAAAATTTTATGGATCCCTGGGGTAGAGGCTCTGACCCCAGTGCAAGGGCTAAACTTGGTATATTAGTGTTTTCTGGAAAACAAATAAATACTAAAAATTAAACTATTAAAACTAAAAAGTCAGATAAGAGCATTGTGGTTGTCCTATTTGAATGCTCCCAATGGTAGGGGTTTGGTATGAGAGTGGAAGCCAAATGGTCATGGTTAATGTGTGGATGGAACATTTAACTTCTTGATAAGTCTTCCCAAATTTGGTTTTGAACCTTCTGTGACAAGGGGTGACATAGATTATAATATTTCAGGACTCCTTCACCTCTGGAGGCCTGAGCAAAAAGGTTCAAACTTAATGAATTTTCAAATGGCTTAAATTCAAGATTTTTGTTTTTACATTGTTTTCTAATAACAGGACAATTGGTTGTCTAGATTCCCATAGGCCCTGGCACTAATGATACTTTTAACTTGATCATATGCTTTGTGGGTCTCTTTCTTTATTTAGAAAAGTCTGTATCCCTTATTTTGCTTAAAAAATCCTAAATACCCTAAAAATAGCCCTTAGTTTTTTAAAATTTTTGCCCTTAAAAGGCCCTTATTTTTCTGAAAAGTCACTTGAAAGCCTGCATTGTTGACAATGCTATTTATTTTAATGCCTTTATAAATTATGACTCCTGTAATTTTATCCAACTGTACGAGTAACGTTTCCCTACCAAACTGTCAAATTTGTTACAAGTCTGCTGTCTTGAAGCTTGCAGCAAACAATTTTGTTCACAAGAAGAACACTTTCTTGTTGGCATTCATTCTGTCAGCTACATATTCATCTAAAAACTTGTATAGAGGAAATGGCCCCTGGGTCAGGAGTTAGTTAGGGTCATATAAATATCAGCTTTTTTGGCCCAGTGGTTCTTGAGAAGAAGATTTTAAAAGATTTTCCCAATATAATCATATGTAAAACTTTGATCCCCTACACGTAGTGGTTATACAGTGAAAATGAATGGCTAAAATCTGAATACAATAGCTATCAAGGATTCCAGGCTCAATATATTATGCACTCACTTTTTACATGTAGGTGCAGAAGAATTCATTTTACAGTGTGATTTATTCTGCCTTAACCTGGGGGCTGAACCTCGACCCAGGGGCTTATAGTCCGATGGAACCCCCAACCCAGGGGCCTATAGTCAGGCCAAACCCAGGGGCCTATAGTCCGACTTAGCTTCCCGACCCAGGGCCAATAGTCCGACTGAGCCCCCCGACCCAGGGGCCTATAGTCCGACTTAGCTCCCGACCCAGGGGCCTATAGTCCGACTGAGCCCCCCGACCCAGGGGCCTATAGTCAGGCCAAACCCCCGACCCAGGGGCCCTATAGTCAGGCCAAACCCCGACCCAGGGGCCTATAGTCAGGCCAAACCCCCGACCCAGGGGCCTATAGTCCGACTGAGCCCCCCCGCCAGGGGCCTATAGTCAGGCAAACCCCCGACCCAGGGGCCTATAGTCAGAATTTCAGAATGATCCATATTGGTGGAGGACTGCTTTGACTACCCTCAGTTTATCTAACTGATTACCAAGGAGTAGATACAGAATTGATATTGATCCACGACTGGGGAGGGGCGAGCTAGTTGATTACACCCATGATGATCACAATTTTTATTCCTCAACACAAAAAAAAGTATACTGGTGTTGGGTCCTGAGAGAAGAAGTAATCAATGTTTATGTAACGAGTCAAGATAATCACTCTACCAGGGAACTGACTCAGCGATCTCTGAATAGCACGGAAACGAAATGGAAAGTGACAAAACTTGGCAAAAGCAAAACTTGGTTTCATATTAAAAGAAGACACTGAACTTGAGATATATTCTTTGGAGGAAAAAAAAAAAATTTTTTTGACCTTGAGGTCATCCATTCCAGCGAATTTCCTGTATCATAAAGTCGAAATCACTTCATCGAAACCATCACACTATTAGGATATTGGCTTAATCAATTGACGGACTTAGAAGTCTGTGCTACACATTAAACTAAAGAAGGAGGTGGCTCAAATATCTACTCCAAGACAAGTATTTCATTCTCGTCACATCCGTTCTGGCACTATAAATGCATGGCATTACCAGCTATTGTAAAAGTTTCACATGTTAGTACAAAATAGATGTACTATCCTGTTTACAGTCGATTGATCTCGGTTATAACTATGTTTGTAATTGCCTGCACTTAAAGCTATTTCCAATTTATCACCATTAGTTCTAATAGCTAAGAGTTGAACAGAAGTTGTTGTGTTAGTTCATAGGCAATCATTATACAATGAACCAAATGGAGGCTGCACCAGTTTTGTGCACATGAACTGAATATGAAATACCAGTCATGAGGGAAACACGTTAATGAGTGTGATGATGAGGAGAGCTGCTGGAAGTCGGAGAAATGCCTCTCGGGGATTTTTGTGTGCGATTGCTGATGGTGTCTACTTTCTATGTGTTTTCAGTGCTGGGGACTGGACTTGAGCTCATCATTGCATTGTCCATTATTGGAGCCGGACTCTTCATCTTTTTCATCATTGTCGTCTGCATCTGCTGTAGGAGGAAAAAACCCAGAAAGGTAAATTCTTCAGTCCAGGTAATGATTAAATCAGAGAGGTAACTCGGACCATCTGGTTAGGTGATAACTGACAGGGGCTGTGAATACTCGCGTAAGGGGAAATACAGTAATGATAGCTATACTGGACGTGTCCGGCAAAATGTACTGAAAAAATAGCTGGGCACATCGGTACACTATATATAGGTTATTTTTAGTCAAGAGTTGGAGTTTGATTTGATAAAAGTTAACGTGGTAGTATATATGTAATGCGTAATTTACTTAACAACAAGCTTCCAAGATTTATTATTGAGAATCAGGACCTGCGGTTAAGATATAAGTAACGTGCTTCAAAAAATAATCATTGCATATGTTTACATTCTGTTTTTATACAATGTTTTAAAAATCTCATAATAAGTTTGCACTTAACTCATTTGTATTTATCTGTGTTAAGTTGATGTAGCAGCCAAAGATACTTTGAGTGAACAAAGTTAGGGTGGCTTTGTGATGTCACAAGACAAATATAGTCTTACGATTGCCTCTAGAATGAGCTTACTTAGCAAAATTGTGATAAAGTGTAAATATAAGTAAACGCATCTTTTATATGTGATTTCTATATGCCTATACGTACTAGCTATTTTGTAAATGATATACATGCCCTAGGGAAGCTCGTTAGATGTTAAAACAATAAATAGTATGCATCTGCAGATTCCTAATGTTAATTTCCCCCCATGCTCTTCAGCAAGAGAAATACGAACCGAATGCGGTTACAGAGGATTTGTGGGTTTCCCGGTCAGATGTCCCTCTAAACCGTGTGGACTCTCTCCCCCAGGTCAAGACTTACGATGAAGTGGAGGGGGGCAACGTTAAAATACGGAATGGGATCACTCATTTTAATACGGCAACAGGTAGGAGGAAGCTGTTATTCTGATTTATATCTAATCTCATCCAAAGCACAGAGATCGTCATAGCATGTCATATACATCAAGTGTAGAGCATGTCATATACCAAGTCAAGATAGTATACAGAAGACCGTAGTGTGTTGTGTCCTTGTTAAGATAGTGCACACGTACACTGTAAATAACTTGTATGTTGCGAGTCTTTATTATCGACCAGAAATCAGTTTCTCGAATGCTTCCTTTCCCTCCCAACTGTCACTCTAATTTTGTGTGGAGGTGTATTAGCTTAGAGATACATGTATTTGTGAATTTGTACGAAAATAAAGTTCTCATTTACAGAAAATGATTAATGGTATATCATCTATTCTTGTTTCTCATTTATATCTGTGTCATGTCAAATTATGATGTAGTGATTGAAAAAGTATGAACCATAACTGTATTTAATATTGCACTAAATTATCCTTATAATGGTACATGCATGGCTTAGTAGAATCTTCGGAGTTCTAATTGCTTGACATTTGAGTGGACAATTTTGTAAAAGTCATCCAGCATCTGAGGGGTTGAACCTCAAACATTATCAGAAAATATTTGTCATTTCATTAATTATGAATGTTGTGATGCGTTTGTAAACTTGTTTGGGGATTTTGTTACAGTCAGGAGAAGCTACAGCCCGGCCTTTCGACACACCGTCCGATTTTTTGATGAGGGTATCTTTAAACATTTAGTATTTTCTGTTCCAGTTCTTGCGCTTATTTAATATATTTCCTTTTCGTTTAAAATTGTTCAAGTAAATGAGATGGGTTTTCATTAATATCAAAATTTGATTGAAATTTTAGTTTTTGCAGATGATGCAAAGAATGCATGTATATTTTGATATATAATTTTTTGATCTGTTCCATGCCAATCGATCTTGGACAGTCAATAAATAGTCAGTAATAGAATTACAAAATGTCCTAGGGTCCCACATATACCCAAAAGATGGTCATTATGGTAAGAAATTAAGACTCCCAGGTTTCTGCCCGGGGGTTTTGTTTTCTTTTTCTCATTTTTCTATTAACTTCAGCATGTGAAAACAGACTTAATTACAGAAATGTTAATGTTTTTGTACTAATTACGAATTATCATTTATTGCTTGTTGTTGGTTGCCAACTTGCCAAACAAAATAAGCTGAGAATCAGATTAACCTTTTGGCAATAATTTTGTGCCCAGATGTTGAGATAAATGAAAATGCAGCATTTTCTGATGGAAACCTTTGACCACCTGAATGTAATTATGGTTAAATATACATTTGTGTATATACACATTTTGGTTGCATCTTGTGCACTGAGATTATCTTCCCTTTGAAAACTTTATCTTCAAACAATGATGACTAATTATCTTTGTTCATTTCTGCAGCTATGAAGGTAAAAAAAAGATAGCCCCTAGAGCTTTTTCCTACTGAGAGAGTGGAAAGCGTTTGATGTCGAACTTTGTGTAACCCACTCTCAGTCTAATTCATTCTCATTTGTGATTCAAATTGCTTTGCTGAAACATTTTATCAAGCTGAGAATTGAGTAAGAATTAGGAGTTTTCTGGGTTTGCTAAGAGTTTCTTTCTCTCTCTACCCACTGCGCAGAGACAAAAATAGCATATATCATTTATACTAACAGTACAAAGGCAGTATAAAAATCAAGTCAGCGATGAAGTACAGTACAAACACATCTAAAATCATGACATTAATAACTTACAGTACAGACTGTCTAAAAATAAAAAGTCAGTGCTGACTTACAGTACTAACACAGTTTTCAAAAGATGGTGCAAGTCAGTTTTGACTTGTAGTACAAACAAAGTCTAAGAAACAAGTCAATGATGGCTTACACCGTCCCAAAATCAAGTCAGTGATAAAACTTACACTGTCCCAAAATCAAGTCAGTCCCGTCCCAAAATCAAGTCAGTGATAACTTTACACTGTCCCAAATCCAGTCAGTCGTTCCAAAAATCAAGTCAGTGATAACTTACACCGTCCCAAAAATCAAGTCAGTGATAACTTACACTGTCCCAAAATCAAGTCAATCCTCAAGAATCAGTCAGTCCGTCCCAAAATCAAGTCAATCTCCCAAAATCAAGTTCAGTCCGTCCAAAATCAAGTCAGTTGTTCCCAAAAATCAAAGTCAATGATGGCTTACACTGTCCCAAAATCAAGTCAATGATGGCTTACACTGTCCCAAAATCAAGTCAGTGATAACTTACACCGTCCAAAAATTAAGTCATGGATAACTTACACCGTCCCAAAATCAAGTCAGTGATAACTTACACTGTCCCAAAATAAAGTCAGTCATCCCAAAATCAAGTCAGCGATAACTTACACCGTCCAAAAATCAAGTCAGTGATAACTTACACCGTTTAAAATCAAAGTCAGCGATAACTTACACCGTCCCAAAATCAAGTCAGTGATACTTACACTGTCCCAAAATCAAGTCAGCGATAACTTACACCATCCCAAAATCAAGTCAGTGATAACTTATACCGTCCCAAAAATCAAATCAGTGATAACTTACACCGTCCCAAAATCAAGTCAGTGATAACTTACACCGTCCCAAAATCAAGTCAGTCGTCCAAAATCAAGTCAGTGATGACTTACACTGTCCCAAAATCAAGTCAGTGATAACTAATTGTGCCTGCTACGTAATTCTGTTATTGCTGTGCTTAATAAATATTTTTGAATGAGCGCAGTCTAGAAATCAAGTCAGTGATAACTTCAGCTGTCAGAGTGCATGTTGGTCATTTCATGCATACATTTATCTCACTTGTTGATGGTTTAACTTTAAGTTTAACATTTTGAATAAGTGGCTTTTGTACTAGGCCTGATTATTGATAAAGTAATCATTGGTAAAAATCATAGTTTCATTCAATAGAAACCAAAATAGATTTTTTTCTTTTAAAAATCAGCTTTCTTTTGAATACTGTAGGGACAGTAATTACCTGATTGGTGTGTTAATTGTAGGTTGACATGAGTCATCATCGTTTACTTCAGGGTTCATTTTTATACATTTTAGTGGAGGAAAAATATGTTGCGATGTTATACTTTGAGGGAAGAATGATGATTGCCTGACCTTGAAGGAAGGAGATATCGTCGTGGTAACAACAAAAGTGATAGCGGCTGGTGGACAGGAAGCTGAATGGGAAGACGGGATCGTTCCCAGGAAGTTATGTGAAGGAGGGTCCCCCGGAGGTGGATTTCCAAAAGAGTAAGTCAGGTTTGTTTTATCGGGGCTAGACTGAGTGACGTCATTATGTGTTTGTGTGTCTGTTTGTCGTTGGG
>CAJDSM010000225.1:0-10296 GCA_903981925.1 Ostrea lurida
GGTACTGCTGCGGCCCTAATGCGCTTCCGTATTTCTCTTATATATAATTTTTTAAATTGACAATCCAATAAATTCATGTTTGTTTCGAACTAGTGCGATCCGATTTTTGTAGTGCCACCTGTCCGCATGATCATGACCAAATATGGAGCGATTCCAAGGTCAAAGGTTAAATTAAAGTAACGAATGGGCAACATTACGATATTTCAGTACTTCAATCTAGTTTATATGTTTAGAAAATACATGAAAATATAAACAATAAAATGTCTTTATTTGTTGGTTTATCGGGTGATGAACAGGTTGGGAACAAACACTTCCCCTATAGCAAGATCTCGCTAAAACGCGATTATCCCACTCAACCGAGATTTTACACATTTGTGCTTCGCGGGAAAAAAGTGCTCAGAATTTGTATTTGGTTTCAGCGTTTCAAGAAAAGCAGCGAAACACCTGTATATGGTTCTCCGAGGGTCGACACCCACCGTCCCCTCGACGCAGTACACACCAAGGCAAGGCCCCTTTCGGCGCGTCCGCACTTTAAATTCAGTCTCATCAATCATCAATCAATGGTTCTCTCGCTATAAAGGTAATCGGCGTTTCAGCGATACTCGTGTTCCTAACCAATTTGCGGGGGGGGGGGGGGCATAACAGCTATGCGGGCTATGATTTTTATTTTGCAATGCTAGCTGCCGCCATCACCCGATAAACCAACAAACAAAACATTTTATTGTTTAACTAACTTTCATTAAAATATTCCTCAAGTCCACAACCAATTGCCAATAGTTTGTTTACGGGGAAGATTTTTTAAAATTAAACAAGTGCCTGTGCAATCAGGAGCTACAAATCAAAATATAAGTTAACCCTAAAACATACATGGTACTATATACATGTATATCCATGATGCTTATAGAAACGAGATATATGTCGATGAAAGTAACGAAAACTATATGTTAACTACCATGCAGGTGCGCTTTCTCTTTGAACAGAAAAGCTACGTCTTTTAAAAATAGGTAAAAAGTACTAACCGACTCAACAGCACAAGCAAGCTGTTCTGCAAGTTCCGCATCCGATAGGGTGGAAGAAGGGAAGTTCGGTACTTCACAAGCTGTCGCCATCATTATCTCGTGGTTATTGGGTAGATCTACACACGTCCGGTCCGTCAGCATGAGTTATTAGAAATGTACCCGACTGCAACCCCGCTCCACCTCATTCACGGTTGGCTGAACACCGATCATACTCACTTTGATTTGAGTCGGGGGTGACCGATCACTGTTCACGGAGTGAACTTTGATAATTAGTGTTCATTTTAATTGGTCTTTTTGAGGTAGATCAAAAGTTGACATGGAGTACCCCGTCGCGTCGTGGGCATGCACGTGCGAGTTTTGCTATTCGGACTAAATAATCATCACTTATAATTACCACGTCACAATCGAACTATTAATCACCGAAACAAGGAACTGTATTAGCACACGATGTAAACCGATTATCTAATAAAAAACATTTTATAAGCATACCTGTTTGTTCTTGTAAAATATAGTATACAATTAAATTGAAACACTTTATTTTAAATCTTACTTTAGAGGCCTTTTGTGTCCAATTTTCACGAACTATTTTCAGAATTTTTGTACAGGGCTATCTCCGTAAATATGACAATGCCGCCTGATTTTCATCTCACTGAGTCGTAACATCTTGACAGATTCTGTCAAGTTCTGTCAATTTTATCAACTATATTAAGATTCTGCTGGACTTAAGCTAAATTCATTGAAATTGCAATATGTTGACGTCAATCTCCATTTTTCACGCACGCTATAAAACTTTGAATATTTTTTTTACCATAACTTTTATGTAAAAGTTGTAATTTCTACTGCCAACATTGTGCGATTTTTAAAGATTCAAGTAGGCATTATGTTGGGAAGCATGCAATATTATAAAACGAACATAATTTTCTGTGCTTGTTTAAAGTTACTATATTTCGTATGTGACAATAATTTGGAAGGTGAAATATCAGGGGGGGGGGGGGGGGGGGGGGGGGGGGGGGTGTATTTTTACAATCAATCGAGCACTTGCCTCATTAAACACCACTAGTGAAATTCAGTACTAATTTCATTTAAAAAAAAGCATTGATTACAAATTCTTGCTTCTACGTGGTCTTATAGCCAGCGTCTACTTTCGTTGCATTGTACAGATCAACGTTCTCTACACACCATGATTGTGTTATTAACTAAGAAGTTGCGTTTTAATCACAACTAATCATATTAGATAACACGCGTGAATTTGCGTGTTTCAAATACATGTATCTAGTGCGGCGTACTTTTCAAACAATATAATATATAATGCAGCTTGATCTACTTCCATCATTCAGTACTGCACAATATATGGGCAGGGGGGGGGTTATGGAGAGAACTTAGGTAGACATTTTCAACATATTGTTAAAATTCAATTAATAATACTTTATGTAGTGACTTAATTAAAATAACAACACAATTGATGGATCTTCCAAAAGCGACAGTTCCGTTCTATTCGCGCTTCATGTACATTTAATTTATTATTCATGCAAATACAAATACTGTATGAGCAAGATCTGGAGACAAGTTAATGGGTTCATTATAACCCCTTTCTTAGATAAAACCTCGATACTAATTAGAACTAATTAGTGTAGTATAAATGATTACAAATATATACATGAAACTAAAAACTGGAATTTCATTTACGAAATGAGGAACATGATTGATAATAGAAGGGGAAATGTAGTATTGGACAAGATCACAATTTCAAACTAAGATTAGCGTATATACAAATATTTTGAGACAAAATGAATGATACTAGCAAGTACAATACTTATACATGTATATGGTATGGTAGTAAATACATGGAACAGAACAAAGATATACTAAAATAAAGTTGCATATTTTGTACCAAATTTTGAATACTTATTGATTGTGACTGTAATGTTTTGGGTAAATTAAGGTCTAAATCGTTTGTTTGAAGGATAAATGATTGTACTGCTAATGATGTTTAAAATGATATAATTGTACTGTTTGAAAAATCTTCTGATTTTCTGTCCCCTTAGTATCATTATAACTATACAGCAATAAATCAACGTTCGAGCTGAATGTATAAGTCTATCGAGTGTAAGGTTATACGTATTATACGTACTAGTATATTGTGGACACTGTACAAGGTCATGATACATTGTAGGTATAGTTTCATCTGAACCACGACTTGTAAAACATTCAAATGTGACCACTTCTAGATCCAGACATTTTCAGGAATCGTTATTTTGTGCTTTTTAAAAAAATTGGCCACATAAAGATTGCTTTGTCTTTCATTAGTAATGGAGTTTCAACGCATTAGATCCGGGGAAAAGGCGTCATAATATACATGTACATGTGACTGCGTTTTTGCATTTATTTCTTGCAAATAATTTAAATTTGTTGTACTGTAGACCTACATCATTTATAATATAATGATTTTTTGAAATTTCTTGGTTATACAAGATAATCGTCAAAAATTACCTGCGATAATTATATACTCAACTTTGAAGTCTTTTTTCATAGAATATGCCATTAGATTTCACATGGTTTTACGCCCCCAATAAAAAAAAAATCACTCAAAGATAGTCACAGGTGTTTGTTATTTTTAGCGCACCTATGCACGGCGCTCAAAGCCGTGAGGGAGATTTCCCCTGCCAAAGCTGCCAAACAATGTATGATGGGTACATATTCATTGACTCATTGTATCTTTTTAAATTGTTATTTTATGTAATATTTCATTGGATTTTGCGCACACAAAATTAAGTACCATTTCAATATGAGATACACAATATTTCTGTGTTTTAGAAAAGTGATATTGCAGATGGCATCTCGGTGCATCTTGCAATATAAATATAATACTTAAGCCGTTAAATGATAGTGTTTTGTACACCACTATTTTTTAAAACAAGAAATCCGTGAGCCTATACTCACTAGCGATACCACTTTCAATCTTTCTTTGTTGGTTTATCCGGTGATGAAAGCAGCTAGCATTGCAGAAAAAAACCCATAACCCGCAATGATTGCTGCCTTCATCACCCAAAAACCAACAAAGACACTTTATTGTTTATATTTTCATATATTTTCTAAACATGAATTAGATTTAAGTTCTAAAAAATCATATTGTTGACCATTTTGTTACTTTTAACGGAACAGCCATTTCAACCTTTGACCTCGGAATCGCTCCATATTTGGTAATGATCATGCGGACAGGTGGTACTACAAAATCGGATCTAACTAGTTTGCAACAAACATAAATTTACTGGGTGATGTCAATTTCAATAGAAATATAAGAGAAAAGATTAAGTGAATGTAAATTACATAAGAAATGAATCTTATATTTTTTCGGGTGATGCAGGTATCACCGAATTTTAGACGGTAAAACTCATCAATGCGCGAAGCGCATTGATGAAAAGTTTTACCGTCTAAAATCTCGGTGATAACCTGCATATCACCCGAAAAAATATAAGATTTATTTCTTATCATTTAATTTTATATTACAACAACAAAATAATGTTCATTAGACTGTATTTGTTGTTCAGGTACGTTGATCGAAAAATCACCTCAATTCTGAAAAGGTGTTTTAACCAATGAGAATCGGCGCTAGGTGATCACGTGAAATAAAATTAAATGATATGTATATAACTTTGTAATTTGCAAATACTTTTTGCTAGGTCGAATGTTGTCTAATATGTTTCATACTAATTGTTAGGGCGTTCTTTACATGTAAAGGCAAAGATAACGAACAGTGATCAATCTCGTTAGTCCCAAACAGAATACAAAAACAAAAGTTGGGCAAACACGGACCCCTGGGCACACCAGAGGTGGGATCATCTAGTTTTGTCTATCAATAATAATGAATTGATTTTCATTCATATGTCGATTCAATATATTCCAGCAAACTAGAAATAAAAGACACGACAGTGTCTTCTATATCTGCTTAGTACTTGGATATTTTATTGAACATGGACATTAACGGAAAACTAACAACACAACTTTATGACAAACGGGACGATTTCAGTTTCTCGTTTAAACGCAGCATTTCGCAAAATCGATGGCCGTTATAAAGATTTAGTAAGCCATACGCTTGCCGTTGGGTCAAAAGCTGTATGATGTGTTCCATAGCAATTGTTAAGCCGATTTGTCTACGGATTACTCCATTTACCTGATCAAGACAATGTTCTCACGGCGGTTGTGGCCAGTCGGCAGGGGATGCTTACTCCTCCTAGGTACCTGATCCAACTGCTGGTGTGTCCAGGGGTCCGTGTTTGTCCAACTCTTGTTTCGTAATCTATTTGGAACTTCCGAGATTGATAGCTGTTCGTTATTTTTGCCTTTACACTAATTTTGACAAAGGAATACTCCGTTTACCCGATTAAGACAATGGGCTCATGGCGGGTGTAACCAGTCGACAGGGGATGCTTACTCCTCCTGGGCACCTGATCCCACCATTGGTGTGTCCAAGGGTCCGTGTTTGCCCAACTCTTGTTTTGTATTCTATTTGGGACTTACAAGATTGATCGCTGTTCGTTATTTTGCCTTTACACCAATTTTCACTAAGGATTACTAAGACAACCAGTCGACTGGGGATGCTTGCTCCTTCTGGGCACCTGACCCCACCTCTGGTGTGTCCAGGGGTCCGTGTTTGCCAAACTCTTAATTTTGTATTCGGAATTATGAGATTGATCTTCACCTTTTCATCATACATGAAGTATAATTTTGTCACATCTATGTACTTGTAATACAGTTGATTTATGCTGCATTCGAAAAAAAATTCTCACTCGCACAGAAACGTTACAGGTTTAGGCGTAAGTGTTGTTTAAAGTTCGACTGCAGGCAAATACCGGAAGTAGGAAATAAATTATCTTGTCTAACAAGGCGTTTGTTGTATTTCTCAATGCAACTACGTCAAATTACCAGAAATGTAGATTTCCATAAAGAAGACAACATTTCAATCCAACTAAAACGACGTCACTATCCTGAATTTCAACAGACACGGCAAGTTAGAACCAGAAAACGTGATGTTGAATTCAAGACTTTTAAAAGAGATGTTTACATCCTGTTGTAAATGCATTTTCTGAAATATGGATTTCCCCAATTTCTAGTTGTTAAGGCTTGGTCTGTTTATTGATGCCTTTGATTTTTATAAATGATGGTTTCAGCTAGAAATTTGAATAAATGCAAATCGACTAACAATGGCCTCTCTTATCCAGTGAATAATTCACAATAATCATCTTATATAATTTATTGTTTTTATATTGAATGCATCATGTACCATCCTGGTCAAATTTCCCTGAGTACCTTTATCGCCTGTATAACAACTACCGCTTTATTTTATCGCCAGTATAGCACGGACGATGGTAAAACGTCATTGAAATAAAAGGAAAATAAGAATATCAAATGACAAAATTCTTAAGAAAACCAGGTATATTTATATTTTATTCAAATGTATTTTATGATGGATATTAAGTGTCTATATAAAAGCTTTCTCCTGAGAACATGGTCTCTAAGTTATACAAGTTCACAATAATCAAAGTACAACAAAGATGATATGAAGATATATAATGTATAATTTATTATATAAATTACAACTGACTATAGGTATGAAATTCTGAAAGCAATATCCCGAGTATAAATTACAGCATACAAGCAAAATCCTAATAAATGTAAGACAGACCCAAAATATTTCACAAAATATTGAAAGTTTGTAATTTATTTCACAATTTTTTCAAATTAAAATTATAGGATGTTTGTATACACACACGCACCGCTCCCAAACAACATGAATTTTAATTACTTAATGACGTGCCGTTTGTCAAATCACCGCGATATTACCTGGGTCGCGCGTCAAGGATTTTAGATTGGGCAGCAGACTATCCTTCACAATTAGAGATGACATAAGGGGACCCTGACGTACAGATATAAATAAATTTTAACCAATCTGTTAATTTAGTTTATTGTCTATCGGTATTACTACAGAGAACAGACTGATTAAAATGTGCTTTAACAAATGTCTGGCGATTTTTATATTTGCAATGTTTTACTGGTAAATATTTATTTTTGATTCTAGTTTTTTCCTCAGACATTAAAAAGAAAGAAAATATATATGAAATAAAAAATAACACTGAAAATTTCTGTTTTCACAGTTGTGATGGATGGATACTACATGCCAAAACTCTATGTAATGAAATGAACGACCATACTGAAAAAGGTAAGGTAAAATCGATTTTTATCCGGAGAGGTTCTAGGAATATCAAAGGCAGCTCCCAAAAAGTTGTTTTTAAAACAAATGAAACACAATGTTGCGTTTTGAGGGTCCTCTATAGCAAAATAATCGTTTTATTTTGTCAAATTTCCGGAAGAAATGACAAGGATTACCGGTAGTATTAATTCTTTTTTTACGGTGATTTCACATTTGAAAGAATGAGGGTTAGTTAAATCATTTTAAATCTTAAATTATTTCAAATATACCAATATTCATTGGGACAAAACATAAAATGCGCCCCCAAAAGTCGAGTAAATATATTAGATCTTTTTGCCATATTCTTTTGAACACTGGACAAAGGTTGACGTGCGTTTTGAGTTGATTTCTAAAACATCGTTAAAGTACTATACATTACATTTGTATTTTACAGTCTAAATTGACTGTAAGTTCTTGACAAACATTACTCCAGTATATGAACATAGATTTTTTGAATTCTTTATATAAATTCGTATTTCAGGGAATAATATTACGATCAAGTATACCATACGAAACCATTTAGCGGAACCTTGGTTTCTATATGAACGGAATGTGACGTCACTGGCTGGCAACCCATTCATTCGGTTCATGGAACGAGCAGCCGATGAAGACGAAAATTATCAGTGAGTAATGATAATATATATAAAAAAAAAATATCTCTCTCATGTACTAGTACACGGATATACTGTCAAAATGAATTACCAAACGAAGTCTTTAATTGATAGTATTTATAAATTTACAATAAGGATTGACGGCAACCTCATAAAACACTAAACTTAGTGTATGTAATTGACGCTTTACCACCAGACTAGATAAGTAGATTCCATCTTTATGAATTTCAACCCTCATATTAGATTAAACTAAATGTTTGTAGTCTTTATATAAATCTATACTCGCCATCAGACTAAACTAAATATATGTTGCCTTTACATATCTACATTTACCAACAGACTACATTAAATACATACCGTCTTCAGGTAAATCTAAATCCACCATCAAATGAATTATATATTCTGTCTTTCCTCAATTCATCATGCTCATCCGAATCTACTTTGAGACAATTTTGATCCACGTGGAACCCATAGTTTAGTTTGAATGCGAGTATGACATAGGTCAATCATCTGGAAACTAGAGATCATGGCAAACCATCGTAGTTAAAGTGAAGATCACGATCACAAATCCAATAAAAAGTAACAACATTAAGAGTAGGACACACACGGGCCCCTGTACACATTAGAGGCGGGGTCTTGAGCCCAGGGGAGTAAGCAACGCATCCCTTATTAGATGATCGGTCCTATGGTTGATTAGGGAAATGAATTATGAGCTACACTTAGCATTCAATGATAGCTTGCTGTTCAATCCTTTGAGATATAACGCATAAAATTCGACCACAAACTAAAGCTTTGAGCATGTTTCAAAATACCTTAAGAGGTCAGCCATCTGGACGATTTCGGTCACATTCAGCAGGCATGTAAACATCAGACGAGTTTGGTCCAGATAGGCCGGTTATTTCCTAAATGCGACCGCGTCTAAAACCCTGATCCATTACGTCACTGGCTCACCGATCATTATTCATCCGGAGCTGTAGAATATCACGTCTCTAGATCTAACTTCATACACTTTTGGTGCAGGTAGGACCTCTACACATATACAGCTTCGGAACGAGACCGACTCGGTCCTCTCCGGCTTTGTGGAGCTGAGCGTAAATGATGATTTGAACATGAAAAGGTGAAGATTACGAAAAATAATCAATCTCGTAAGTCGTAAACGGAATACAAATTAAGAGTTGGGAAAACATATGACCCATGAATATAGAAGAGCTAGGATCAGGTGCCTAGGAGGAGTAAGCATCCTCTGTCGACCGGTCACCCGCCGTGAACCTTTTATCTTGATTAGTTAAACAGTGGTAAAATCATTGTATAAAAAAGGCTTAACACTTGGTGTGACATATAACCTATGACAGGTTGTATTGGCAAGATAAGTAGATCTTTATGTCGACCATATAATTTGCGAAAAGCTGACTTTAAGGGCATACACAATGTACATCTAAAAAATAAATTTATCTCCAATATTGAAGACTTCCAATAATTAGAAGAGTTATGTACAAGAAACGCAAAGATCATTAAATTCCTTCTTAATTATTTGATGATGATGAAAATATAATTATAAACAACTGACAGTGCTTTTGTGTATGTATATGTAGAGGTTCATTGCATTTGCTTAGATCAAAGAGAGGTAACTCAGAACTTGGGAATAAATAATTTTGCAAATTAAATTCTTCACCATCTGTTATCTTTTCCAAAACCCAGATAATATAGTCTGATTTTCTAAGGGTACTATGATTTTATATTAAGAATGCTATTTTTTAAAATAATATATAAAGATAACGAATGTTGCGTGTGACCTTAATATAAATGTGGCTGTTGACACCCCTGTAACATCAACTCATCTCTTACGAGCTTAAGGAAAGCTTTCAGACAGCTAGGAATACTCGATGCGTCTTCCGTTAGTTCGATTCAAATCAATATCTCGTCGATATGGCATTGTTATTTTATTGAGAGTTGTGTTATTAAATAGCCGCACAAGGAACATGTACACCGTGGAATTTCACTTCTACAATTTTTAGATTTATATTAAAAAAATTCACAGGTTTGCTTTCACAGTGAGCTTTGGATCATCATCCTCTGAAGAAATCCGGAATGAGTGCTTCTAAATAAAACATGAATGATGGTACAGACTGTTTTTATTTCAGATTTTCCTCGACATATTATAGCAGGCGTGGATACTTTATTGAAACAATCGGAAAAGACAGATTAGCCGGTACCCCTGGCTTGGCTTACTGGCGGTTCGTTCTAGCGCCATCTACGGGCCTATCTGTGGGTAAGTTTGATTAACCTTTTCCGTGTCTAAAGTTTTGACCCATCATCATGTTGTGTAAATGCAAGAAACAGGGAAAATACCGGTACACCAGCATACAGTTCATCAAAGAAAACTACTTGTAATTTATGAATATTTAATTGCGATTAGACA
>CAJDSM010000225.1:10310-24675 GCA_903981925.1 Ostrea lurida
CATACAGTTCATCAAAGAAAACTACTTGTAAATTGCTATTAGACAACACAGATACAAAGAATAATGTAATATTGATGTATATTTACAGGTGTGAGTAGTTACATTCCAAAGGACGGCGACCATATCATTTTGGACTATGTCATAGAATAGTAGGAGTACACTGATCTTGCTCATGATACTGCTCTGGTCTTTCAAAAAGGAAATCCTTAATACGTTGTAAATTATTTCAAATTCTCCTGTAATAAAATGTTGACATTAAACTTGAATTACATTTATTTAGGTTTCATTTATCGTTTCATTGTCCATGTTGGTATTCCCATAGGCACGAACTGTGCTCCTTTGATAGCGGACCTGTTTTTATATTCTTGAGTCAGAATTCATTCAAAAGCTTCTACATGCATGAGAAGACGAAATCTCGACATTTCGATATATTGATGACGTTTTATCTATCAATAATAATAATAATTTTTATTCATATGTCGATTCGATATATCCCAGCGAACTACGACAGAGTCTTCCATGTCGGCTTTGTACTTGAATATTTTACTGAACATAGACATCAACGAATAACTAACAATTCAACCTTTTGATAAATAGGACGATTTCAGTTTCTCCACCGTCAACTTCCCATATATCTATGTAGCAACGTTCCATTATCACCTGCTAGGCTGCATATGGTGTTTATGTCTCTCAACTTATTCGATATGCAAGAGATTGTTCTGCGTATAATCCGTTTTTGAATCGAAGCAGGCCATTTACAAACAAGTTGTTGTCGCAGGGGTTTCAACAGTCATGTTTAAAGGCAGCATTTCGCACATTCTATGGTCGTTATTATAACAATCTGGTTGCCCATACAATCTGCTGCTGGGTCAAATGCTGTCTGACGTGTTTCATAGCATTTGTTAAGCCGTTTTTTATACACTGATTTTGACTGCGGATTACTCCGTTTACCTAATTAAGACAGTGGGCTCACAGCAAGTGTGACCGGTCGACAGGGGATGCTTACTGCTCCTAGGCACCCTATCCCACCTCTGGTGTATGCAGGGGTCCATGTTTGCCAGCCCAACAAGATCTTATTTTGTATTCTGTTTGGAACTTACGAGTTTTTATCTTTGCCTTTTCATAAGATGAACTTGATGTCAAGACTTCACTGAAGTATCTAATCATATACATTATGTAGAGAGGGCTAGCTGGCCGGAGAAAAAAAAACTAGATGTGTCGGTGCGACATGTGATGCATCACGAATGCGCCCCGCCTGTGATGTTAACCCCCCCCCTACAACACACAAACATTTAAAAAACAGCCCCACGCCTATGACTGAGCACATTTGGAGTACACTTACAGTGGCGGATTTAGAGGGGGGGGGGGGCAGGGGCCCGCCCCCCCCCCTTTTGGTGACCAAAATTATCATTATGTATAGAATTATAGCTAAATAAACCCTAAAATGACTTTAAAAGCCCTTAAACCCAAGAGCTTCCGGGGGCTTCGCCTCCTGGCCCCACTTGGCTTCATTCTAGACCTTTAGCCAGCGACGTATAGCAGGCCCCCTTTTCCCAAAGGACCCCCCCCCCCGGGGGATCCGGGTTAGAATAGGTCCTCAGCATCCCCTTGCGTGTCGTAAAAGGCGACTGAATGGGGCGGTCATTCGGATGAGACGGAAAAACCGAGGTCCCGTGTCACAGCAGGTGTGGCACGAAAAAGATCTCCTCCCTGCTCAAAGGCCCTGAGCGCCGAGCATAGGCCTAAATTTTGCAGCCCTTCACCGGCATTGGTGTCGTCTCCGTATGAGTGAAATATTCTCGGTGGGACGTAAAACAATAAATAAATAATCAATAACCCCCCCCCCCTTTCGACAAATCCTGGATCCGCCACTGACTTATACATTATTTGTAAATATTTTCAATGTACAAAAATTGTATTCTGTAAGACAAAGATCAATTTAGCGTTCCACCCGGCACGTACGTGCCGTCAATTTGCAAAAAAAAAGGGGGGGGGGTTAATAGTGAAAACGCACTCCACTCCTGTTTACGGCCTGACTTCAAGATACAACGTACACGGATTTTAAATAGATCGGTTATTAATTGTGTCTTCAGCAAGGTTTCTTTAGATTAAAAAGTAATTTATATTTGCTGTATTACTAATCAGTTCTAGTCAATATTCAGAGTTAAATCCGACCTTAACAGTGCGTTTCCGGACTTTATCAGTGCACCCCCCCCTTCCCCAAGATTTATATTACATAACGAAAACGTATATTGATCAGAATTTAAAAACGTTGTTGTATATTTCCCCTGCTGTGACCCCACCACGTGCGACATCCGGCCTCCGGTGAAATATCAAACCCGATACGTACGATTGGAAATAAGCGATAAATTTTATTTGGGCGCGCGGACGCGCGGGCGTGCCGAATACAACTAGCCGCCAGCCTTGGGTGTGGACATTGAGTTTTCAAGTTGTACTAATAATTTGCCGAACTTTGGTTACTTCGTTTTGACCTTTCAAGTGAGCATTGACTTTGTGTTTCTTTGTTTTACAGCAATTCAAGCTCACCTACTCTCGGTTTGTTTCGGCCTTGAATTTTCCAAGCTGCATAGTTCCAGATTCTTGTACGTAATTTTTGTATTCATAAAACTTGATTAATTCAACATACGACTTACCTTGTCGGGCTTACGGCGGGTGTGCCCGGTCGACAGGGGATGCTTACTCCTCCTAGGCACCTGATCCCATCTTTGGTGTATCCAGGGTCCGTGTTTGCCCAACTCTTGTTTTGTATTCTGTTTGGGACTCACAAGATTGATCACTGTTCGTTATCTTCACCTTTCGTTTCAATTCAATTCAATTTATTGGCAATAAAGCAGTGTTGTTAGCCACGGAACGTAGAAGTATAACACAAATACTGTGCTGCATAATGTTTTATAATTCAAGGTCCTAAATTCCGAGAACCTCGCTCATTTAAATGGCGACATAATTTCATGACTATCATGAATTCTGTGGAAGAATACGCCAGACGCTGGACAAAATCAGAGGGAGAGGAGCTTGACACTTTGTCTGAATGGATCAAAAGTATTCGGAAATTATTAAAATCCCGTATTAACCATTTAGCGGGGAATATGCGTACTATTTACCCCTCTGTCTTTAAGAAGCCAGAAGTGGTAAATGCATAAACTACAGGAAAACGTTGTACTAGTTCCAGCTGATAAAGCAAGTAACAACATTGTCTTTGTTTGTAAAAGTCACTATTATACTTGTCTTTTAAATGAACTAGGGTTTACTTCAACATCTGGGATATTACTTATACTCCTAGCAATCTGACTAAAGATGAAATTCTTCAAAATCACCTTTCTGTTTTGAATACTTTTTTAAAATATTCCAAAGAATTAGGATCAATTTGAATTACCATATCTTTACTGGATTCCGAAATTGCATAAGAATCCTTACAAACAAAGATACATCGCTGGTTCCAGTAAGCGCTCTACCAAGCCTCTATCCTTACTACTAACTAAACTACTAACAGCTGTTGAAAGAGTCACTTCAGAGATACTGGCTGTTCCACTACATATTCCAGAAGTGGTGTCAATCAGATGTGGATTCTCAAAAACTCTAAAGAGCTTATAGAAAACTTCAAGTCACGAGATTTTTCTAAAATTGACTGCATCAAAACGTATGATTTCTCCACATTCCTCACGATAAATTAAGATTTAGGATTTTTCAGATAATTATTAGAAAAATGCCTTAAGAACAAAAACAGGCACCGGAAAAATACAAGTTTCATAGGCAGTTGGGAATACAAGATACTTATTGTTGCAGATTAAACCACTTCTGATTGCCCACACAAGTACTCAGAAGTAATATTAAGAGCATGCTTGTTTCTTATAGATAATTTTTATGTAGTCTTTGTGGAGACCATGTCTTCCAACAATGTTGGTATTCCTGATGGGGACAAATTGGGCCCCCTTATTGGCAGACTTATTTTTATATTCATACGAAGCAGAATTTTTTCAGTAAAACTGTATTTCGGGATAAAAAAAAAACTTGCCGTGTCCTTCAACCTTACTTATAGGTATATAGACGCGTCTTATCAATTAAACAATAATTTTCCAATTATGTCCATTTGATATATCCTGACGAACTTGAAAATAAGGACACCACAGAATCTAGATTTTGCTTCATATTTGGATATTTTTACTTAATATTGACTCTAATGGCAGAACTGACTAACTAATTATATGATAAACGTGATGACTGACTTTGCAATTCTTTGTCGTCAACGTAGTTCTATGTGGTACAGTACCACTATTCGACCTGGCTTATTGGATGATGATATGTTCTCTCAGTTGATCCTATATCGCAAGGGTACATTGCCATTGCGTAATGATGGTGGAATTGTAAAGCGAGGCAACTACGTAAACACAAAAAGTTGATGTTGCAGGGCGTTATAACGAATCTCGGTTTTAATTCATCTTTCGCAAATTCTACAATCGCTATAATGACCTTGTTTGCGATTACCGGTACAAATTATCACTAAGATTTGTTTCATACCCTTTGTTAGACTGTCATTTTCGTACTAGATTTGACGAAGGGTAACCCCGTTTACTTTGTTTCGACTACGGGCTCACGGCGGGTGTGACCGGTCAGAGAGGATGCTTACTCCTCCATGGCACCTGATCCTGCCTTCGCTTTTGTCGGAGGTCCGTGTTGCCCTACACTCGATTTTATATATATGTTTTTTGGGACTATGATTACGTTTAACACATTGCTTACTTCGCCATTTTATATCATAAACATATTTTCTACGATTGATTTGAACAGACTTAAATTTAGGGAACGTTTTTGAATCACAAAGTACAGTAGCCTTGAAAAATATTGACTAGTTTGCATATATACACATGGCACCTGGTCCTGCCTTCGCTTTTGTCGGAGGTCCATGTTGCCCAACACTCGATTTTGATATGTTTTTGGGACTATGATTACGTTTGACACATTGTTTATATTCAAAAGGCGCTGGGGATAGAGTAATGTCCTAGACTTAGCCTACACAGAATATTTTTTGTGTGGATGCATGGAGGTAAATAACATTAACATGACCAATTCCAAGCAAAATTTTATTGGAAGTAGATCTATCTCGTAAAAGGAAATTCAGACCTGTGTGTCTATTGGGGTCAATAGAAATAGAACAGGCTTTACGTCATCTATAAAGTGTAAAATTAAGGAATGTAAATGTCGTCGGTGATATAACAGGTCCTGGCCGTGCCAACAAATTGGAATGTTTCACCTTGTGTTAATCATATTTTTGAAGTTGGCCATATGCTTACTTAAGTTTTAAACATGGTGAACATGTGTTTAAAACGCATGTTAAACATATTATTAACATATCAATATTTAATCACTATATGGTATAGGTATGTAGGAATTTTACCTGCCTATGTAATACATGTACTTCCAATAAATACTTTTTACTTTCTTCAAACACGTGGTCAAACATTACCTTATTACCGTCTTCCAAGGAAGACGGTATCTCACATAGTGAACGTGATTTACAATCTCCGGACTAAGCACTTCCTTATTTGTGATTGTGTAAGAAATATGCATGATGTTGAAAATTGTCATTCATTCACATATGGTTAAATGCCGTTCTGTCCTAAGGCGAGATACATTTTTCTGTGATCTAATTTATCGTTACGAACTAACAATTTAACAAGAATTATGATCTTTAAAAAAGGACAAAACGAACCGTGAAAATTGCAATTAATGGAATTGATACAACGACTATATTATACAAGGCATATATATGAATATTATTAATTCAGAGAAAATCATATTTGCATTTTTATGCGTGAAAACCGAAATAAACTCGTTATTTCTTTGGTTTGTTGCTTTTCATTATGGTAGGAGGGACTAAATTATGGTGGATCTAACAGGGGTGGGGATAACATTAGAACTCCGCGTATATCATGTATATGGCTTATCCCGGCTAGACTTGAAAACTTTGTTGTTGAAGGACAAATAGGTCCAATTATTTTTTCCTTAAAGTTTATCGTGAACCGGATAGACTGGAAACATTGTCAGGACAGAGGGATCCAATATTTTTCTACTAGTTGATGCGGTGGATGTAACGTGTGGATGTAAATTAGCTTGTGACACTTATTTATATAGACTTGAAACTCTGTGCATGCATAATGAAATGTTGTCAATTTACAGATCTGCATATTGTTTAGACAGGGGGATCCATTTATAATTTTCCACAAGTTATGAGGGGGGGGGGGTCTAAAAGGGGGTTTAGATGCATTTAAATTAGCTTGTGAATTGAATATAAATAAATTTATCGGATACTAAGCCATTAATTTTTTGAACCGAGTACTGATGTCTACATACAAAATTGACGAATGTAATTAATCCCTTCATTGTGCATTGTCTTTACTTGTTTATGACCAATTGGGCCTGATTCTGTAATAATACTATTTTAACACAGTTGTACAAGTTGCATAGTGTTAATATATATAGGGAACAGTTGATTTTGGTCTTGTGAGAAAATGTATGTACTTGGAATAGGGTACTCTGCTTTTGTAAGAATATCTATTTCGACACAAATCAAAAATGAAATAAAAGAGATAGCTCAACTTCACTCTTTAAAGTTGTTGCTAAAGACGGTAAGCTTTTTTAAAAAGCTATACTTGTATATATTTTCCTTGAATACCCCTATCAACACTTTACTAAAGTTATACGTCCCTTTGACCGCCATTTTGCGGACAAAGAGTCGTATTTCCTTACGTTGGCCTTTGTAACATTCGTATCTGTAACTTTGATCTTTGATATTTATATATCAATTGCAGTAAACTACAATAGTGGGACAACCCATAAACTTGTATGAAAACTTAATATTTCGCTATGATTCATAGTTGTAACCTCTTCCATATGGTAGGGTAAAGAAGGAAATCTTGACTTTTAACCGATTGACCTTTGGCTGACCCAGCAAAGGGACGTAACTCTCGGCGAAGTGTTGATACGTTATTAGTTTACGGGAAGATTTTTTTTCAAATAAATTTAAAACGTCAAATGCCTGTGGGTAAAGGTATGTAGTAATTTTACCTGCCTATGTAATACTTCCAATAAATGCTTCAAACACGTGGTCAAACATTACCTTATATATATTTTCCTTGAATTGAGATGCTTCTTTTAACAAGTGACCTTGCACATGAATAAAACATCCTTGAAACATCATAGAGCTGATTTATTATCAACAAACATTCTGTACATGTATACATTATCAGTTTTAGGTAAAATGCTGCTGTCTAAATTTTTATTTTATTTTCTTCACTCGTTTCGTTTATTTCACTGCTGCATGATATTTGATTTTCTTCACTCGTTTGTTTAATTTTGTTTGATTTCACTGCTGATATTTGTTTGTTTAATTTCACTGATGATGTTTGTTTAATTTCACCGCTGATATTTGTTTAACTTCACTGCAGATATTTGATTTTCTTCACTTGTTTGTTTACACACTGAGCTACAAACAGATTGTTGTTTGTATCTATACACAGTCCCCAGGGATAACTCAGTCCACAGTCTATATAACGGAGGAACTGTCCGTCCTGGTCTATGATGTGGACACAGTCATTTTTATTATCAGCTGTAAGGATATGACTCCGACTGTCTGTGGTGATTCCTCGTGGACCGAATGATAGCTTCTTTGGAGCAGGAGTATGTCCAGTGTACCTGAATCTCAGTTTCCCGGCCTGATTGACCACCACTACTGACTGAGCTTGATAGTCAGCCACACAAACATCCAGGTTCCTGTTTTCGCTGATGCATTTAGTGTAACTAGATGAATAGAGAGGTCGACCGTGATCATCAAACTGAATAGTTTGTGTCTGTGCGGAGCCAGAGTAACGGACAACTTTGGGTGGTTTGTAATCATCATTGTCCATGATAACCAGGAGATCACCAGAGGAGGTACTGCAGACACCACGGGGTCTCCACTCCTGTAGCCTGAAAAGATTCCAGCCCTGCAAACTGATCATGGTCTCTATCTTTTCATTCTTCACAATGTTCACAGTTCTATCTTTGTAATCAGTATAAACCAGATCCCCGCTGTTTGTCACTGCTATGTCATATGGAATGTTCCCAGACTTGGTTGTGATTGACTTGAGTAGTGATCCCTGATTGATGGCGAATAGTTTCATGGTGCTGTCATCTCCACCTGTCCAGATTTCTTCATCACTCAGACAGGCCACATTGTTAAGTCTGTAATACCCAGTGTCTATGGAGGTGAAAGTCTGCGGTTCATCAAGCAGTTGTTTGATAACAGGAGAGGATGCAGCTTCTGGAGATTTCTGTGTTGTCTTTATACTGTAACCATGTTCTTCTGATCGGACAGAAATTGATGACAAAGTTCCAAATAGTTTACAAAGTTCTTCGTCAATTCTGGCTGGGATGAATTCAGGTAAATATGGCAGAATTTTCTGTGGAAGTTTTTTGTATTGATCTACATTAGGCATAACACTGATTACTTCCGAATGTCAATTCAAGTAAAACCATACAGCAACATCCATTGAATTGATTTCATCGTTGATATCAGAGATTTTCTTGTTCACCTTCGTCCAGAATGTTTCTGTAGAGTGTGTAACTGTTGTGTTTTCCATCTCCTCCACTTTTAGCTTTCAGTTTCTGGACGATTTGTCAATTTTCTCTTGCCAGCCTCTCCATGTTTTTATGGCTGTTAAGAGATCTCCACATTTCTCTTTAATTGACTCATTCTGTTTTGTACATCAATAATGTCCTGGTAGGTTGATAAATTGTTTCATTTAACTCATTTTTCTGTTCGGCAATCCTTTCTTTCTTTTCCTCCAAGACTTGCATTATTTTCAATAATTTATGACCAAAATGTAAATCTGAAGACACGCAAGGAATGCAGACCGGAATATGACACTGATTACAGTACATTTCACATTGTTCTTTGTCATGAAAGGTACATCCAGGGTAGAGGGGGGTAGAATTTCGAAACCTTAGAATTTCATGTTTCTTGGATTCGTCAGAAAACGTGTGTTCTCCCACGCAGGCCTTACACAGGTTGACGAGGCATGTATCACAGTACATCTGTACCAAGGCGGTCTTACACAGGTGACATCGCATCGCGTCCTGGGCACTGGGACGGGGGTCCATCGTCAGGTCTGCTTGTAGTCCGGTGTACGAATATTTATACCTTATGTAAAGAAAATTAAAACGGGCATATATAGTAAAGGCAAAGATAACGAACAGTGATCAATCTCGCAAGTCCCAAATAAAATACAAAAACAAGAGCTGGGCAAACATGGACCCATGGGCACACCAGAGGTGGGATCAGGTGTCTAGGAGGAGTAAGCATCCCCTGTTGACCGGTCACATCCGCCGTGAGCCCATAGTCTTGATCAGGTAAACGGAACAATCCGTAGTCAAATCAGTGTGTGAAAAACAGCCTACCAATGTCTATGAAACACATCAGACAGCATTTGACTCAATGGTAGGTCATACTGGTAAACTAAATTCTTATAACGACCATAGAATTTACGAAATACTGCCTCTTGTAAACACTAAATGTGATAGTGTTATGTAAGTGTGTCTATGATATTTTAGTTATATACATGTTATGATGTTTTGTCTAGTACTAATTATGACATTGTATTTTTATGCATGTACTTTTAAAAATTCGCCTGGATCATATGTCCACATAAAGACCAAATATAGATGCCCGAATCAATCCATGGACAATACCGCTACTGTCTCATTATTCACCCCTACTCCGGTACATTTGTAATTACAAATAAATATCTTTATCTTACACGAAACAAGGAAAATCAGATATTACCTGCTTCTCACAGTGATGGCGGCCTTCTTTTTCGACAAGACTCTAGTACAGTGTAAGTGACTGTACTTTGATCACGTCACACATATTACCCGTATTATCTACCTCTCAGGTGCAGTCTGCTGTTTCTCTATCTAATCTACATTTAGAAGTGAATTTAAATTCAAGTTTGCAATTATTATTAGTGTACTTTTATACAGAAGTGTATGGTGAACAGGTGCTGTACATTAGGAAAGGAGGAACTGTTTTTGGATTGAGGATCGAACCAGGGACCCCTGTTTCACTAGTCAGGTGCTCTAACCACTGAGTTATACATTTACAGTTTCAAATACTACATTCTCCCCTCCTTAAATTGTCTTTGCCCTTGGAGTCACATGATCCAGGTTCTTTTCCCTTGGCAGGACGTTCACCCAAAGTCCGTGGTATTCAACGGCACCAAATGCAAATAAATGAAAGTAGAACACCTATGACTGAACCAGGAACTTGGGATCCTGCATTACTAATCGGGTACTCTAGCCAATAAGCTATCCAGGTTTATATATCCAGGCTTATATATACAGCCCTAACTACTGCAGGGAAGACCAGTACTGCCTCGACTATCTAACGGGTAATTTAAAACGCAGTAAAATGTTCACTCTTTAAGCTTACCAAAGTACTCTAGTAATCAAATGAGATTTTTTCAATGACAGTTTTCTCAGGTGGTTAATTTGATACTGTACAACTGGTGACTAAGGTTGTATAAAATAGTTGATAGGATGTGCAAGTCTCATTGAGTTATTATAAGGATGTATCAGTCTTGCACATATTTTCTGGATGTCATCCATCAATTATTTGTTTTCCATCAAATAGGATGTACGAGTCTCATTGAGTTATTATAAGGATGTATCAGTCTTGCACATATTCTCTGGATGTCACCCATCAATTATGTGTTTTTCAGCAAAGTAATATTTAAGATTAAAAGCACCAGAGGTGGGATCAGGTGCGTAGGTGTGCCCTTGTGTATAAGTAGCCTGCCTCGATTCAAAAACTGATTATAGGCAGAACAAGTTCTTGCATATCCAATAAGGTTAGAGACATAAACACCATATACAGGTGATGATGAAACATTGCTACATAAGTATGAGAAGCTGACGATGAAGAAGCTGAAATCGTCCCGTTTGTCGTAAAGTCGAGTTGTTGACTAGCCATTCATATCTATGTTCAATGAAATAGCTCCGAATTCGATACGATATGGATGACTCTGTTGTTTCTTAGTTCTAGGTCACTGGATATATCAAATTGACATATGAATGAAAATATTATTTATAGATAAAACGTTGATATATTGATATTTTGAATTTTTTTTCTATATTTCTCATGTAGAAGCTTTTGAATAAATTCCGTCTCATAAGAATATAAAATCAGATCAGCTATCAAAGGAGCACAATTCGTGCCCATTGAGATTCCAACGGACTGTTGAAGACCTGCAGATCACCATAAACTACAACGATATTGTAAATGAGGAACTCCAGAATTGTTTTAATTATCAACATCAGAGTACTTGTGTGTAGAATCAGAATAGAGTTTAAAAAAGTAATTGTTTTGAATGACTGATCACGAGATATGATATAATTTTATTCCACGTGATCACCTAGCGCCGATTCTCATTGGTTAAAACACCTCTTAAGAATTGAGGTGATTTTTCAATCACGTACCTGAACAACAAATAAAGTCTAATGAACATTATTTTGTTGTTGTAATATAAAATTAAATGATAAGAAATGAATCTTATATTTTTTCGGGTGATATGCAGGTTATCATCGAGATTTTAGACGGTAAAACTTTTCATCAATGCGCTTCGCGCATTGATGAGTTTTACCGTCTAAAATTCGGTGATACCTGCATCACCTGAAAAAATATAAGATTCATTTCTTATTTCCATACACTGATATATCTAGCTTTGATAAAAACAAAACACAAGTACTATTGTTAATATCATATTTGTAATCATATAAATACATACAAATAAATACAGACAGGTAAAATACAGGTAGCATAAGGTACAGATATAAATAATGCTGACACAACCGTAATATCAGACGCTGTTGTCTAAATCACAACATGCATGGCAAGATTGTTTAATCTGCGTAGACAAAATCCTGCTCCACTTGCCTCTTGGACTAGTAAAAAACGCAATCACAAAAGTCCCTGCTTTAAACTTCACAGTGTCAAGAATTAATGTTTAAAAAGTTGCACATGTTAGATAACTGATATTCAATGAAACAAATTCTCCTCGTGAAACATCAATACTCTCAGTATCAAATACATGTATCACTACTACAAACACATTCTAAATTGCAAACAGTAAACAGTAATTTTAAAATTGCTAAACGACATCTGCACAGCTCTTGATCTTTTTGGAAATGAAAAAATGGACCAAATTATTAGGCTAGAGCAATATTGTTATTTTTTTCTGGTTTGCGACAAGACAAGTGTTGAAAATTATATCAGTTTTGTTTGGTCATCATCATCATCGGTATTTTGATTAACGTGCAGGTATTGGGGAATGCCAGCAATAAGTGGACCCCCCTCAGGTAGCTGGCTTGCTGCACGCATGGCTGATCTACACACCAGATATCTCAGGGTTTCTGTCGTGAGGGTTGGTTGTTGAGAGTTTCCAGTCTTTCCGATCCCTCTCTGTCACCTGCTTCCATGTCATCTTGGGTTCTCCCTGTTCCACAGATTCCAGTAACTTGTCATGACACCATGGCTGTCTTGATAGCCTCCGCTTGACCGTTCCACGTGGCCATTAACCACCGGAGACTTCTCTCCTTCAGAATGAGTTCCAAGTCCTCAAGGCCAAAAGAGCGTCAGTAAGCTCACTTGACCTGGGGTGGCCACATCTGGCTTCACGTTGCAGATCTGTCTGATCATTCCCCCTGTCGTTGCGCTGCAGACGTTGTAGGTTTGGCTTGGTCAAGGGCCATGTCTCGCTAGCATAGGAGCATTGCACTCCGCACACAAGTTGCTGTATACATGACCCCGCGTCTTGTATGAGAGGTGGCGAGACGAAAGAACTGGGTAGCAAAGTTCTTTAAACTTCTTCCAAGCTGGTGTTTACATTACATGTTTATCAGGAAGACAAACATTATCCAAGATACACAGACACAAAATTATCACAGCCTGTTCAAATATTTCGAGTACATATGTTCACATGGTTGATTATTTAACAATGTGTGCAGCATATTCATTAATATCCTTCAAAACAATAAATTGAAGATGGACTGAGCAAAATAGTGCTTTAACTTTCAATAAACTTTTTTCCTAGGTTTGAAAAACTACCTGTGCATGGTCTCAAACAGAAAATAAAACATTGGTTTGGCTTAACTTTTTATACATTTTAATACAGATACAAAAAAAATTTATAAGTGAACCATAATTTTTTTTACGTAAAGCCATTAATGTTAAAGCCATTTCAGAGGGAGACAAATTATAAGAGGATTCACATTTTTAATTTGGGCTGTATTGTAGCAAAAGTTTATGAACTCCACGTGCTAATCAATATTGTAATGTTTTATGCAGTCCACCCTTATTGTATCAATTACACTATGGACATTCTCACAAATTCCAGACAAAAAAGACAATTTCATTCAAACTCCACAAACACATGGATATCTCAGAACTTCAGTAAACATTCATCTGATCTGGGTGCGGCGGTCAAATCTTGACAAAATATGAAATATTGAAAACTTATCTGCAGATTTGAAGCAGGGTCGACATTGCAGAATTAATACATATACATTAGACTCCATGGTTGAAGAGGGCGGAACAACAAATATTTTGGAAGACAGCAATCTATGCATTCATATTGAAATTCAAATCTATCAATGTATACTTATTTGAAAATCATCTACATTCAGGTAATAACATTTAGCATCTTGAGAATTCAAAGGACGAAAAGATGTGTTCTTTGTTACAATTTAAAATCTCTTCTAAACATTTGTGTATCAAGATTGTTATATAGGGCATCTATCCAATGAATGAAAATGAAATATGACACTTTAAGGCCTTATAATCAAAAGTGTAAAGGAATCTTCACCTTATCTGCTTAAAATTTTACATGGGCCAAGATTGTTTTACACATGTTTTATCTAGTTGCGTTTTTGAACATGCATGGATATAATATCAAGACCTTAACTACTTCACATCGAGCTGGACTACAGTAAAACACCCTTATTGCGAACTGCTGGGTACGAACTCATTATAAAAGTAATTTCTTGTATAAAGTGAGTTCATAGCAAGTTCTAAAACGACATAGAATGAAATCACATTAACCAATAAGCAATGAATTTATTATATTTTTCACTGTAACTGTGTTGTATGTAAGTGGTAATTCATTATAAGTGTCTTCACTGTAACTGTGTTTTACTGTAAGTGTGAATATTAATAAAGTGTGTTCACTGTAACTGGTTGTACTGTAAGTGTGAATTCATTATATAGTGTGTTCACTGTAACTGTGTTTTTACTGTAAGTGTGAATTCATTACAAGTA
>CAJDSM010000225.1:29320-40757 GCA_903981925.1 Ostrea lurida
CACTTACAGTAAAACACAGTTACAGTGAAGAAACTTATAATGAATTCACACTTTTACAGCTGTAATTCTCTGGGAAGATATTGAAACCAGACTGGTTTGTCCGAATATTTACCCAGAGCTACAGATTGGGAGCCATGTTTAACTGTACAATGCTCGAATACATTGTTCTTGTAAATTTATAACTTTTCAATTAAAACAAAACTTATCATCAAGCTTTAACTTCTTCCACCTATCCTTGATGACTGGGAGACAACAGTCATTGGTGGACAAACACACAAAATGAAGGTGAAATCCGTGTAAACGTGAAAAAAAATATCATGTGTGCTTTTGATGTGTGAAGTGTCATGCTTTCAATGAAAAAATAAATGTGCAATTGATATACTATTTCTCACTTGTGTGCAAGTCTCCATTTTTATTTACATAAACAGTAATGTAAATATATATAGTTTTAATGAAGCAATAAAATAAAGAAGTATTTGCTATTGTGCCTCTGGAATGTATAATTTGTAGGATTTATCATGGGGTAGAACTATTCTCAACATGAACAGTAAAACATAAGAGAACTGAAAATATTGAATAGAAACCGATTTGTTCTTCTCTCAATGTTCAATGAGCTTATATTAAAAATGTAATACATGTAGCTTGCAAAATATTGTTTAAAAATGATGGAGATTACAAAAACCACCATGAATATCTACATGGTTATGTTGAAATCTCACCCTTTGATCAGGAACAAGGCTTGACATTCCTATGAACAAAACATTCACCCCTAGGCTGAGATATTTCTAATTTCGAGATGGATTACTTTTCATAGATATATTAGCTGTCGATAAAAAATATTTTACACGAAACAGAATTATTTAAATTCATATCTGTAGTTATATACTGAAAATAAATTACATACAGTCAGAAAAACCCGATAAAGTCATGCACTCTTAATGTTCACACCAAAAATCTCAAAATATTCTCACAGGAAAAGCATATGTTGAAAGTCATTTCTAAAAAAATTACATCATAACAGATTGGTGAAAATAACAGACACAACTTTGTAGTATAACGTGCTGAAGCTTATGACACCATAATGGATGACAGTCTTTTGAGATTATCTCAAAGAACCCTATCTCGCATACATAGCATTACTCACAACCAATATACTCCATTGATTTTCTAGTTTGAGAACAATAAACAACAGAATCACGAGGACTGTTCATGGATATCCTTCCGAGATAACAGTGGTAGAATCCTGACCTCGAGAGTCTGGTCACACATGAGGTCGTACACGTCGTCTAGCGACGCATCGCTGACGGTATGTCCGTTGACGTCCAATATCTCGTCGCCTATATTTATCAGCCCGGCGAAGCGGTCATCTGCATCGACCTCCTGTGAGAATCTGGACACAAAAATACCTGTCAACAGGAAACAGATAATGGCTAATGGGACAACATAGTATATATGTCAACATTTATGATTTTGAGATGTTTATAGAAATGATATTTTTAAAAAATCTCAATTCCTCTGGTCTCTTTTTTATCTTCAAGAGACATCTCTTCAGTTTTAATCTCTTTTAAAAAACTCTTTATGTACATGTACTTTACATCAAACATCAGAATAAATAATCAAATCAAATGATGGCAGATTATGATTGATGTGTATTTTGCTTATATACATGCAGACTAATGGTAATGGGTCGATCCTAACAATAATTTACATCACTAAGATAGAAGTTTAGGTACCCTATTTTGTAGAAGTCCCAACTTAGGTATCTCTCTCGTACTCAAATCTGTAATTTTCATCAATGAGATAGCAGATTAATCAACATATTTTCATGATGGTATTTTGAATTGAACATTTCTCCTTACATTTTGTGTTGATGCCAATGGAAAAGTCACCTCTTCAGTACTGATATCAAGCATAATAGAAAGAGGCATTAAGGATTATCCACCCTCATGTGATGCCATAGGTTTTTCAAAAATCTTTATTTCATTAAACTTTGCACATGATAGAAATATATATCTTCTAAAGGACTTTCATTCACTGGATAATTATAATAAATAATTTGGTAAACTATTGATAGTGAAAATTTTTATATTTATAATGGAAAAAATATTGTCAAAGGCATTAACTCCTATGGTGGCAATTCCTTTACCTTAGGTGTATTCTACATTGATTTTCCTATAAATATGCACATTAAATTTATGCATATTTACAAATAAGCCAGTTTTTCTAAATTGTTAACATTTAAACTTTCTCATTTTGATTCATTTTAATAAATTCTGTTCTATGGAATTTATTCATTCCTAAGTAGGAATAATCCTTTGAATTTTGAACTCTTATTATCTATTCACATGACCTTTAACCCCAAATGAGGCTTGCACAGCTACTGGATGGTATGTTCCTCTGAACTACATGAACTTGATTAATTTGCATACAACAGAAGCATATGATATCTAATGTACATACAGGGAATCAGTTCATTCACTGGATGTAATTTAAGCAGGAATCAAAAGGCTTATTGTTTTTTAAAGACTGGGTTAGTTATAATGATCAGGCACAGTAAAGAAACTACCAGTACATGTAAAATACAATACTGGAAATACGCAGAGAGAAAAACAGATTTGGAGGAAAAAACGCTACTTTTCGAGAGTAATGCCCCTTATAAATACACACCACACTTTAAATTGTTGCTGATATTATAATTAATGTACTAGCATTTTCATACATGTAAATAAAAAAATCAAAGAATGCAAAAAAGTGAGATTATAATGCAATAATGTGATTACACAGAATTGAAAAGTGTTTACCATTAAGTGAAAATCAAAGGTACCAAATCACCAATCAAACGGAACACCAAGGAATGAAATCAAGTCACGTCAGGCTTACTTACCATGTCAACTTTTAAACTCCTATAGGAATTCAGTTTTTTAGAATTCAAATAACCATTTCATTCCCAAAACAGTACAAACAATAAACATTATATCATATCATATTCTTAATACTTTTAATACTTTTCATGATGTTTAAAAAGAGATTCTAAAACCAATTCACGAAAGAGAAGTAAATCTGTAGAGTGTGCAAGTCAAGATTGTGCAGCAAGTATTCATTATGAAATGCATTTGGAGCTTCAGCTCAATCATTTTGAATGTATATAGAGGGAAGTAAACCCCCCCCCCCCCCCCTCCCTGTTTTTGCTTGCCAATGTTCTCATCCGATATTCTCATTCTTTGCCAATCCTGACAAATTTAGCTGAAGTTTTTGTCTTCTCATCAAACTGACTAGATACAAACAGATGTATCTGCATCAATCAAAATGTGTCCTCAACTCACCATGAGTTAGAGAACAGAAACTCACGGACAGAATGGTGGCAGGAACTTGTAGGTTGTGTCATCAAATTCTGCATTTTGACAACACAACAACGATTTATAACATCACTGTTTCCATTAATCCGATTGGTCGATGCTTTGGCCATGTTTGAATTCGCCTTATTTCCCCGTTTTAATGACACGATGTTTGATTTTGTCCTAGCTATTTTCCACTGTTAATTACACCATGTTTGAACTTGTTTTATTATCCCCTGTATATAACACTGACCATGTTTGAACTGCGTGCTGCCTCTTGCTATGTAGAATCCGATTGGTCCTTTGTGTCGTCTGTTAAGTTCTACAATCTGTGTCCCATCAGGCAGGACTTCCCTGAGCTGGCTGACGGAGACCTCATCCTCTGATGTCCGGGACTCGATAGAACTGCAGTGTCCAGTCACCATCACCTTGTCTTTCGTCTCTGTACCTCTAAAAAATAAAGTGGACCCGCTACATAGATAAAAGTATTATACAGCACGAATACAATACCCAGAAATGCATTCCCAAGAAGATTTTATCCTGTCAGGTAAAATTTATAATACCTGTTTAATACATCTTTTTATAAAGAGACATTGTTGTCTAAATGATAGTAGATAGGGCCCCCTAGTGTGACATCTTTATATTACACCCCCGCCCCCCCCCCATGGAAGAGGTCATGACCTTTTGCACAAACTTGCATCCCCTTTAACCCAAGGACAACTTGTTTGAAGTTTGAAAGTTTTGGAGAGATAGTCGGTAATATAAAAACTTCATAAACATTGGGCAGACAACAAACAAAATGTTGTAGGTTATTTAAATCTGCTCCAACCCCACCTCCCCCATAAAACTAAGTTATTCAAGAGTATTAACTTTCTACACCAGGCACTATAAAGGGCAATAACTTCATGCAGCACTTAGAAATTCCTTAAAAATTATCTCATTCACAAGTTTGGCAATATCATATCAAATCATATACAGTCGAACCTCGTTATCTTGAACTCGATGGGACCATGATAAAGGTTCGAGATATCTGTGGATTCGAGATATCGAGGGTAAAAATACTAAGAAAAGAGGTGGTTGGGACCTCAAAATCAGTTTGACATAACCATGGTATTCGAGATATCAGTGTTCGAGATATCGAAGTTCAACTGTACATATAGAATACTAGGTGAAGATCTGATATCCATAAATGAGAGTGACTGTTAATTAACAGCACTTACCCATGCGTGAAATTCTCTGTAGACCTGTGCTTGGAGCTCTTCTTCCCAAACCATTTCTTTAGGGATTTCCCTTTCTTGGCTTTTGGGGGTTTTCCCTGTGGGGGCGTGTCTGTCGGGATATCCCCCGGCCGGAACTCTCCCTGGGTTTTGTTGATTCCCTTGTCCAGGCTAACAGCCTTCCGCAGCGTCTTAAACTTACTCTTTGCTGCAGCGCGTAAATTACTCATCTTGTTGGAGAGGGAAATCCTGGATCCGCTCAGCTCTTTGCTTTTGGACAAGTTGGTGGTGCTTCTGTTGTCAAGAAGATAAAAATCACGTACAATTAATTTAATTTTGGTGGACATCTCCTGACCAGCAACTCGTCTCCATCATTTTGTAAATATTCTGAAGATTTCTACTTTCAGTTTAGAGGAGCTATTGCTAATCTGTCAGCGTTATCATTGTCATGTCTAGATGAATGCTTCATCGTACCTTTTGAACTAAACATGAAGACAGGTGTTACAGACACATACTGCACCTTACTGTGTGCAGAGGCAGGTGTATTGAACTTTAAAAGACTAAACGCATACACTTACTTCCTCTTTATAAATAGCACAAAATTGAACCAGCTTTAGCAGTTGTTTTGCAACAATTTTTTTGAGATATTAACTGCTTCTTTTTAACATCTAATTATATCTTAGTAAACTTCTTCTGTTTTTCCTTTGTGAAAAAATGTCTATCTACTATACAGTTTTGTATATACATTATGTTGAACAAGATTATATAATTTTATCATGAACAGGTGCAAGAATAGCTAGATTATTTTATAGTTAATTTTTTTTTCTACTTTCATACATGATCAGCATTACTAATGCACAAATCTAATAAAACTAGACGTGTCTGTACTCCACGAAAGCCCCCATCAGCATTAAAGTTTACCTGTGGCCCTTGAGGGCATCTATTGTTCACCTTTCATTCACATCTACATATTGTGATCTTTCATTGTAACATCCTCCAAAGAGGAGTTGTGAAAACATGATGATACTGCCTTACACAAAAAATCTAAGTCCAGGGGCCATAACTCCTGAAATAAATTTTAAAACAGCCTTCCTCTTCCCACATGCACATTTGCATGTTGTGATCTTTAACTGTACCAGGGCGTAGGAAGAGTTGCAAAGACATAATGATACTGCCTTAAGGATTATCCCTACTGCAAAAATTATTCTACTTGATAAAATGAATCGTTTTGTTCCAAATGACTTCATACATGGATGACATTATATATTCTCTATACAAGTCTACATATATTTAGCCATCCTTACAAACACAAGTCTATGTCAGATGTTAGCAGAAAATGATCTTTTGATATTAATCTAGAGCTGTCCTAGCGGGAATAGGGTATTACCCTTCTTAGGCACTGGGCAGTTCACTCATCGGCTGGGGGTTCTCTCATTAGATATCTAAAATACTATATATATATATCTGATAAACTAACTCCTCTAAAAGACATTTCAGTCTGTCTTGTTTGATTAAATCAAGATTTTATTCACCAATTTTAAAAATTTATGTTACGTGGAGGCCTACACAATACTTCTGAATAGCCAAGTATATTTACAAAAATTCTTAACACAACCCAAACTGCATTTGTGTAACTTATTCATCCATCCCCCCCCCCCCCCCATGCTTCAAAAAGTTTACAGTAACTGCAAATTGTATAGCTGGTTTCTTGGAAGGTACATTGTATATGATTTTGGCCTGCTTTAGTGATTTCCAAAGATTCATTAAAAAAAATGCACTATACATATATATACATTGTAAGAAAACATCATAATGAGTTCACTAAATTTATGTACCAAAAATATACCTTGTACACTTAAATCTGTCAAATTTGCCCCCCCCCCCTTACAGATAATGCAGTACTCAATTTTTTTTTCCACTCAGTTTCATAAATGGTTTTTGTATTGTTATTAAAGTATTATAATAGTACAATTGTAAATTGTACAGAAAGGATCAGTTTAGCCTTAACATTGACAACCAACCAATGGATAAGATTGCCACACTTGTAATAGTAAATTACCCATAATTCCTGACAGGTAGTGGAGGAACTTCCTGATCTGCGTTGCATATTGAGGTCCCTGCCACATTTGGGGTGCTCTGCGACACCTCTCGACTAAGTCTAGCACCAGCGTTGTGTAACATCTCTTGACTACGTCTAGAACCAGAGTCTACTACACCACCCGTACAATCATTAGTTCCATCACCATGGCGACTACCCCCCTCCCCCTCACTACCCAGGGTAACCTTGTCTGGTTCTGGTACATCTGGTTTCCGGTTCACACGTTTCACTTTGGCGTAGATATGATGCGAAGTATCTGGTTTATCTTTATTTGTGTCCCGTCCATAATCTACAAAAAACAAAGCATTATTGGTCAATATAACATTTTATGTTACATATTGCAGTAATCATACAGAGATTGATTGATAGTTTGTTTTACATCCAGTAGAGAATTTTTCATTCATATTGAGACGTTACCAGTTGTAGCAATCGTAACTATACTCGGCTATTCCCGTAACTGAAAATGAACCTCGTATGCAGATTGACGCCATCAAAAGTTCGTTACGCAAACGGTACTATGACATCACAACCACTATTACGTTACGATTTATAGCAACGATTTTGTGAATCTTACGATATTCCAATAATATCAATTTTTACGTGCATATGTTGAGGCAGTTGAGTGAAAAAGACTTTAATGGTATCAAAACTAAATATATAGTCAAACATAATCATACTTCTAAATAATACATTTTATAGGGATTCAGTTCTTACTAGCCTTTTAACGTCATCCTCATGCACGCTTCCGGCGAAAAAATGCATCGATTTGATGCAATTCTTGCGCCAATCCATGTCCGAGTCTACTTTCTGGTTACGGAAATTGACGAGCGTGATCCAGTTGCAGTTGTAGGTGAAGTACCACAAGTTTAGACCTATGCTTAGCGCTCAGGCCTGTAGCAGTGAGGTAGCTTAATGTACCAATGCCTGCTGTGAAATGGGACCTCTGTTTTTAAGGTCATGTCCAAAAGACTTGTGATTCTCGCTTCTAAATGCTGAGCATTATGTAAAGGAGCAATCACTACATATACTTTCATATCGACTATTGCATCAGCAGATCGACTCAAACTCTAAACCTCTCACTGAGCTACCACAAACTCAGACTAATGGTTAATATCTTATCCCGAATCTGTGATCCAATCCATTTCACTGTAATAATAATAATAAGATTGGATTTATTATGCGCCTTATCCACCTAAGTGCTCAAGGTGCTTTACAATGCATTATTACCCCGGCAGACCTTAACAATCCAGAACCTTTCTCGATCAGTGCAAGCTGCCCATTACGGTGCTAGAACACTAACATTACTGACAAGATCTTTCACTGTCTATAGCCAGTTACCCCTTAAACACTAGGGTTGGAGTGAGGAAATTCGTGTAAAGTGCCTTTCCCAAGGACACAACGCCGGCCCTGCCCACGGCCAGGATTCGAACTCACAACCTCTCGATCGAGAGATTCCGACGACCTAACCATTAGGCCACCGACTGTATCCTAATTTTCTTTTTTTCCATGTTCTTCACACTGTGTAACCTGACTTACTGTCTAATCATATTATACAGGATTTATTATACACTGAATCCAAGCAGCTAAATCATAGTATACCTGATACAGTCAGCTGATGGCTGCCATCTTCATCGGGACACATTACTGTGGCGTAGTCCGAATCCTGGGGATCTGACATGTCTTCCATGGCCGGTGCAGCGGTGTTCCCGGTTCCCTGGTTGGAGTCCGATTCCACAGACATTTCCGAAGAACCAGAAACTGGCTCTGTATTCACTGACTCCGGTAAAGAGGTAGACGACTCTCGACTTACTGGTACGTGGGATCTGGACCTAATCTCTTTAGACGTATTCCTCTCCTCCAGCTCTCGTTGATCTGATTTTGGCACTTTTTTCTTCAACACTAGGGGCTTGGCAAAAACATTGTCTGAGTCACTCTCTATCAGATCCTCCACATCTAAGCCCTGCCTGTCCATCCTCATCACAGACACTTCATACGGAGTCAATCTCTCAGGTCCAGACAGTCCAGAATTATCCGTATCACTCCCCTCACTGTGTCTAACACTGTAATCATTCAAATCTGTCACTTTCAGATCTTTTTTAAATTCCACTTTGATCACTGGGTTGTTAAAACACGACTTTGGTGAGTCTTTATCATTCACACCCACTATCTCCAATGGTGTAGAGTTATTGCAATTTTTTTCAGAGATGCCAAACTCCTCACAATGTGCATCCATGAAGTGATTTCTTCCATCTGCGTCAAGAGCAATCTGTGAAGACACAAGAGTTTTCTCTGATTGATCAGAATCACTGGACCAAGATAATTTCCTGGAATGTCTTCGTATCTTCTGCTCAAGTTTAGGATTAAATCTGAATTGATTCTCGTCACACTCAGTAGAACTAACTTCAGGTTTTCTCAGAAGAGAGCTTTCTGACTTGCTCTTGAATGTCTGGACACTGTCTGTTGTCGTTCCTTTAGGATCTACGGGAGCGAAACGCAGGGATTTTTCCTCTCTGCGAGGCGTACATATGGCCGACACACTGCTTCGACTGGTACACTTCTCCCATGTTGGTGCACTGTTAGGTCTCGCTGTTAGACATCGCTGCACTATTTTATATGGAGTAGGCTTCTTCCTCTGTTGATACATTTCCCGTACAAACTTATCTTCCTCTGCGATGGTTGGCATTCCGAGGCTGGGGTCCGAATCATCTACTTCCTCCTCTTGTTGCTGGTGCACGGCCCTAAACTGGTACCCGGCCACGAAGGGATGGTGCTGGATTTCCTGAATGATAGAGTCATCATCACTGTCCTTTCTCCTGTAATGTTACAGTAAAATCAAATGAGATCATACAATACTGTAACACATATCATGTACAAGTTATAACTTAATAATATGTGTATATTTTAGCGGGATTCCACTTTTAGTGGCCTTTGTCATTGAAGCATTAAATGTACTAATTAATGGTTCTCATTAAATTCGAAAACCTCTGTTTATCCATTATCAAACTTGGAATAACTGACTAAATCAGGAATTGCCAAATAATTGCATCACACTCTAAAAACAGACTACCAGTACCCAGTTCCTGGTATTAGTAAAATGACTTCCAGTAATCACTCCTGGTTCTGAAGCATTTTGCACTCTACCTTGAATTTCTGGTCTCTGGCGTACGCCATGTTCCCTGAAATCCAAACTGCTCTGGAGGATGTCTTAAATGACCAAACTCGACAGCAGACATTGGTCTGGGGTGTAAGAGGTCCAGGTCCAAAGCAGACGTCCTTAAAAAATAAATCAAAGAAATTGTTATTCATGCTTACATACTATGTACCAAGTTTGCAACCCCCTACCTCTGGGGTCAGATTAACCCCTACCTCGAGGATCACCAAATCTATAATTTTGGTAGAAGTCCTCCTGCATTTAGTTTTTCTTAGACATGTGCAGTGGTGGAGAAGAAGATTTTTGAAAATTTCAAATATCCATTTCGTTTTATTTTATATCAATACATGTACACTTGCGTGCCAAATTTAAAGTCACAAAACACTTTTTTACTATATATTCATTGAATCCGCTTTTTCTCAAGCTCTTGTGTTTTTATTCTGACAGATTCAATGAAATTTTACCATTCAGAATAAGAAGGTTTGCAGTTTTTTTCCACTGATTTTAAATTTTTCATCCAACAGTGATTATTAACTTTTGATGAATTTATTAGTGAACTAAATTATTGGGATCAATGTTGTAAAGGATTATATAGAGAAAAGGAGTTTTAAAAACTTACTTTGTCTTTTCATATGGCATATTTCTACAAAGGTTGAATGAATTTTCCCCAAAATTATGGCAATGATCCCCATTTAATTCTTCATTTAGTGGTAAATTTTCATTCATATCAGAACAAATATGATCTTGAAGACTCATTTGAAAAAACATGGTTTTCAATGAAAAATATTAGTGAAAATTGTTGTGTGACCTTTAATTTGGCACATCAGTGTAGCATTAAAGAAGATGCTTTTTAAAAAAAATGTTTTACATATAAACACTTATGTACCAAGTTTGGCCCCACCCTGGGGTTAGAACCCCTACCCCAGGGATCACCAAATTTACAATTTTGGTAGAGGCCTTCCTGCTCTACATCACAATACATTTAGTTTCTCTCAGACATGTGTGGTTCTAAAGAAGATTTTTGAAAATTGGTAACTTTTTGGCAGTTTTTGCCCCGCCCCTATGGCCCCAGGGGGGCAAGAGTCCTGAAATTTATAATTTATGTGCCTCTTGTCCCAAAAATGCTTCATACTAAATTTGAAAAGAATTGGAATCATATATAGTGATCAATAAGAAGTTAAAAATGTTCAATTGCACAGTTAACGCACGACGGACGAAGACCAATTGCAATAGGTCACCTGAGTGACTCGGGTGACCTAACAAAAACCTTTCCTCTTATTTTTGAACTCTTCATGTGGTGGCCACATCACTGACTATGACTTTTGACCCACAATTCAATAAGTATGATAGAGTGGGTAGTGATCATTATATGGCATTCACAACAGTTTCTGGACACAAGACACAGACTAGCAATTACTATACCCCCCCTCCCCTTACACACATCACCTTGCTGCAAGGGTATCTAAGAACATTTAACAGAGAGATAAGAATGATAAACCAAATTATACATATCCCAAGACAGGAGACTCAAATTTCAGACACCCAGGTCACCTTTGAAAAATTGTTTGTTTGCCCTCTTTCTAAGAATTTATACTGACTGAAAAAAAACAAAACAAACAAAAACAAAAAACAAAAA